>JAVFKX010000366.1:0-123139 GCA_033296515.1 Macrochelys suwanniensis | reverse complement strand
TCCCGCCTACCACCATCCCCTCCCCCTCCCCTCCCTCTCCCACCCGCCTACCACCATCCCTCCCCCTCCCCTCCCTCTCCCACCCGCCTACCACCATCCCCTCCCCCTCCCCTCCCTCTCTCCCACCTGTCTACCACCATGCCCTCCCCCTCCCCCTCCCCTCCCCTCCCTCTCCCACCCGCCTACCACCATCCCCTCCCCCTCCCCTCCCCTCCCTCTCCCACCTGCCTACCACCATCCCCTCCCCCTCCCCTTCCTCTCCCACCTGCCTACCACCATCCCCTCCCCCTCCCCCTCCCCTCCCCTCCCTCTCCCACCCGCCTACCACCATCCCCTCCCCTCCCTCTCCCACCCGTCTACCACCATCCCCTCCCCCTCCCCTCCCAGCCCCCACCCACGGACCACCATCCCCCTCCCCTCCCTGCCCCCACCCGCCTGACCACCATCCCCTCCCCCTCCCCACCCAGCCCCCACCCGCCTGACCACCATCCCCTCCCCCTCCCCACCTTCCCCTGGCCACCAGCACCGCCCCCCCCCCCCCGCCCCGGCCTGGGGCAGCCATGGCTACGCAGAGGCCCCCAGAGGCCTGGGTGCTGGGGGAGCCAGAGACAGGCCCTGCTCAGCTCCCAAAGGTTGAGCTGCCGCCTCCCATGGCTGCTGGAGAG
Source organism: Macrochelys suwanniensis (assembly GCA_033296515.1). Lineage (NCBI taxonomy): Eukaryota > Metazoa > Chordata > Testudines > Chelydridae > Macrochelys > Macrochelys suwanniensis. The sequence continues at coordinate 122,474 of JAVFKX010000366.1, read as the reverse complement.
GACACGTGTGGGGCGCAGGCCGCAGAGCTGGTCCCGGGCCTCCCTGCCCCATTCCCTGCAGCACCCCCCGCCTGGCCTCTTCCCTGGGCCTCCCTGCCCCATTCCCTGCAGCACCCCCCGCCTGGCCTCTCCCCGGGACCCCCTGCCCCATTCCCTGCAGCACCCCCCGCCTGGCCTCTCCCCGGGCCTCCCTGCCCCATTCCCTGCAGCACCCCCCGCCTGGCCTCTCCCTGGGCCTCCCTGCCCCATTCCCTGCAGCACCCCCCGCCTGGCCTCTCCCCGGGACCCCCTGCCCCATTCCCTGCAGCACCCCCCGCCTGGCCTCTCCCCGGGCCTCCCTGCCCCATTCCCTGCAGCACCCCCCGCCTGGCCTCTCCCCGGGACCCCCTGCCCCATTCCCTGCAGCACCCCCCGCCTGGCCTCTCCCCGGGACCCCCTGCCCCAGTCCCTGCAGCACCCCCCGCCTGGCCTCTCCCCAGGACCCCCGGCCCCATTCCCTGCAGCACCCCCCGCCTGGCCTCTCCCCAGGCCTCCCTGCCCCATTCCCTGCAGCACCCCCCGCCTGGCCTCTCCCCAGGACCCCCTGCCCCATTCCCTGCAGCACCCCCCGCCTGGCCTCTCCCCGGGCCTCCCTGCCCCATTCCCTGCAGCACCCCCCGCCTGGCCTCTCCCCGGGCCTCCCGGCCCCATTCCCTGAAGCACCCCCCGCCTGGCCTCTCCCCGGGACCCCGCTGCCCCATTCCCTGCAGCACCCCCCGCCTGGCCTCTCCCTGGGCCTCCCTGCCCCATTCCCTGCAGCACCCCCCGCCTGGCCTCTCCCCGGGACCCCCTGCCCCATTCCCTGCAGCACCCCCCCGCCTGGCCTCTCCCCGGGCCTCCCTGCCCCATTCCCTGCAGCACCCCCCGCCTGGCCTCTCCCCGGGACCCCCTGCCCCATTCCCTGCAGCACCCCCCGCCTGGCCTCTCCCCGGGACCCCCTGCCCCATTCCCTGCAGCACCCCCCGCCTGGCCTCTCCCCAGGACCCCCGGCCCCATTCCCTGCAGCACCCCCCGCCTGGCCTCTCCCCGGGCCTCCCTGCCCCATTCCCTGCAGCACCCCCCGCCTGGCCTCTCCCCAGGACCCCCTGCCCCATTCCCTGCAGCACCCCCCGCCTGGCCTCTCCCCGGGCCTCCCTGCCCCATTCCCTGCAGCACCCCCCGCCTGGCCTCTCCCCGGGCCTCCCGGCCCCATTCCCTGAAGCACCCCCCGCCTGGCCTCTCCCCGGGACCCGCTGCCCATTCCCTGCAGCACCCCCCGCCTGGCCTCTCCCTGGGACCCCCTGCCCCATTCCCTGCAGCACCCCCTGCCTGGCCTCTCCCCGGGACCCCTGGCCCCATTCCCTGCAGCACCCCCCGCCTGGCCTCTCCCCGGGCCTCCCTGCCCCATTCCCTGCAGCACCCCCCGCCTGGCCTCTCCCCGGACCCCCTGCCCCATTCCCCCTGCCCCATTCCCTGCAGCACCCCCTGCCTGGCCTCTCCCCGGGACCCCCGGCCCATTCCCTGCAGCACCCCCCGCCTGGCCTCTCCCCGGGACCCCCGGCCCCATTCCCTGCAGCACCCCCCGCCTGGCCTCTCCCCGGGACCCCCGGCCCCATTCCCTGCAGCACCCCCCGCCTGGCCTCTCCCCGGGACCCCCGGCCCCTGTTCCATCCCGCCCGTGTTCTCGCTCCGTCCCACGGATCCATCATTGTCTTATGAACACAGAGGCTGGGAACGTGGCCCCCCACTGCCCCCCCCGGCTGGTCTGCTGCTCCCCGCTCCTTTTACAGCCATGCGGCACCGCGGAGCCTTTCTCCTAAGTAGGAAGAACCCGCTGGCCCGTTCCCTCGGCTCCCTGCGTCTTATTGTCTAAATAGGAGATTGTTCTGTCTCCGCTGGCGCCCGGCCCGGCCCGCCGGCCTCCGGGCCCTGGCAAGGGGCACCCCGAGAGCGCCTCTTGGCCCAGGCTGGGCACAGCTGGGTCCAGGGGAAAAGGGGCCCGGGGCTTCTTGATCGATCACCTCCGCCCGTGGCCTGGCGCCCCCAGCCCATCCCGCAGGGCTTTCTGCAGGGCTGGCCCTGGCTAGCGAGAGCCCGAGGGGCCCAGCCTGGTGCGCCCCATGGGGGCTCTGATGGGGACCGAGGGGAGAGGGCCAGGGGCCGGCCCGCTGCTGCAGAGACCAGGTGGAGTTTAACCACTGGCCCCGTTCCCACAGGATGGGACATTTCAGGTACCCTGGCGGCTGGCCCGGCCCAGCGTCAGCGCAAGGGAAGCCACTTTGCCCTGCTCCAGGGCCGGCTGGGAGAGCTCCCCCCCCCCACGCGGCCCGGACACCCCCTTCCTCCCAGTTCCAGAGCCTCAGGGCGCCCAGCCCGGATGTGCTGGGATCTTGGCCCCGCTCCACCAGGGGCTTGTTTGTGGATTCTCTCCGTGGATGTTAACCCCTGCGGGGCCGGTCGCCTTCCCGGGGTCCGTAACCCTGCGGGGCCGGTCGCCTTCCCATAGCCCGGGGCCAGTAACCCCCACGGGGCCGGTCGCCTTCCCATAGCCCGGGGCCAGTAACCCCCACGGGGCCAGTCACATTCCCATAGCCCGGGGCCCGTAACCACCACGGGGCCAGTCACCTTCCTGGGGTCCGTAACCCTGCGGGGCCAGTCGCCTTCCCATAGCCCGGGGCCAGTAACCCCCATTGGGCCAGTCACCTTCCCATAGCCCGGGGCCCGTAACCCCCACGGGGCCAGTCACCTTCCTGGGGTCCGTAACCCTGCGGGGCCGGTCGCCTTCCCATAGCCCGGGGCCAGTAACCCCCACGGGGCCGTGTCACGGAGTGTGGGGGAGTCCGGCCCTGCACCCCTCTTCCCCGGATTCACTGGGAGTCTCAGCCAGCCCGTAGAACAGAAGGTTTATTAGAGATGCCAGGAACACAGTCCAACCAGAGCTTGTCAGTACAACCAGGACCCCTCAGTCGGGTCCTTCCGGGGGCAGGGAGCTTAGACCCCCAGCCCGGGGGCTCCCTGCATTTCACCCCACAGCTCCAAACGGGGGCAGGGAGGCCAGACCCTGTCTGCCTCTCTCCCCTCTTCTCCGGCCAGCTCCAAACTGAAACTCCCCAGCCCCTCCTCCCCCTTTGTCTCCTTCCCGGGCCAGGAGGTCACCTGATCCCTTTGTTCCAACACCTTCAGCTCTCACCTTTGCAGGGGAGGGGCCGGGCCATCTGTTGCCAGGAGACAGGGCCATTCTCTGTGTCCAGGCCTCTGCCCACCCCTGCCTTCTAGGGCTTTGTAACAATCATGCACCGTCGTCCCACCACCTAGATACTCAAGCACTGCATAGGGGAAACTGAGGCACCCACACAGTACTCAGGAAACCTTAACAACAGTCCTAGTTCGTCACATCTCTCCCCCCTTCGAGACCGAACTGAGCGGGGTCACTTTAGCCAGTGACCTGGGGAAGTTCGAACCTGGTCACACCAGGCCGTACCAGTTCCACGTGCTCCCTTAGGTCGGGTGGGCTTGATGTCACCCGCAGGCCGCATGTGGGAAGGTTTATGCGGCCCGTGCCCTTTTTCCATCCCAAAACCCCTGGGGTTCAAGCTGAGATCAGGTCTTTTCCCAGCGCTCCAGTCTGGAGGGCTGTAATTCGGGCTCTCTTGGTTAAGAGCCTCCCTCTTGATCTGGTCCCCTCTCTGACCATGTGTCTGTGTCACCAGCCGCTCGGCATCGGCCCCTTTTCCTGGATGCAGCCACATCGGGGCGAGGTGGTGACTATAGACCGTAAAGCGCCACCCAAATAGATCCAGCTGCTGCTTCTTAAGGGCCTGCCCCATGGCCAGGCATTCCCTCTCTATGGCCGGACCGTTCTGCCTCCAGGGCAGCAGCTTCTTGCTCAGATACCCGATGGGGGGTCTCCCCCGCTTCGCATAGGCCTCCATCAGCACCGCGCCCAGCCCTGTGTCTGAGGCTTCGGTGAACACTGTACAGGGCTTGGCCCGGTCTGGGTTTACTCGATCTATCGGCCCCTGGATTAGAGCCTCCTTCAGTGCACAGAGAGCCCTCTGGCCCTGCTCGGTCCAGACTGCCTTGTCTGGCTTCCCCTTCTTACCTAGCTCTGTGATGGGGGCAGCTAGGGAGCTAAAGGGGGGTACAAACCTCTGGTAGTACCCCGCCATCCTGCTAAAGGCCTGGACCTGTTCCTTGGTCTGGGGAACAGGCCAATCTCTGATCGCCTCCACCTTGGCCAGCCCTGGGCTGTTGAATGACTGGTTCACCTCTAAAGCCAGCCTGTCCTTGGCCTCTCTCTCCAGGTTCTGGGCTCTCTTCCCAGTTACTCTGAATGGGGGACACCTGATGGGAGGATGGGCTCCCATCTCAGGGGAGAGATCCACCAGGGGGACTTCCCCCTTCTCCTCCCAATCATCCCTTACCGGTTCTAGGGGTCCCCTTACTCTCCTCCCATACCACAGCTTGAAAGGGAAGCCCCCTGGTGATTCCTGGGGCACTTCCCTGTGCCATCGGTGGGGCAGGTACTTGTCCCAGTCCTGTGGATGCTGATTTATACAAGTCCTCAGCATCAGCCTCACGGTCCCTTGAACTCTCTCCACCAGCCCCTTGGACGGAGGGTGATATGCAGAGGCCCAGGTGGGCCAGACCGCACCTTTCTCCCACACGCCCCGGAGCCGGGCTGAGATGGCCTCGGATCCCTGGTCTGTAAAGACCTCGCTGGGGACCCCCATTCTGCTGAAGATGGTCAGCAGCGCGTCTGCCCCGGTGGAGGACAGAGCCACCACCTCTGGGTAGCGGGTGGCGAAGTCCATCACCACCAGGATGCATTTCTTCCCTGACCAGGTTGCCCTGCTGAGGGGGCCCACCCTATTCATAGCCACCTTCTGGAAAGGTTCCTCTCTGATGGGCAGGGACCTCCAGGGATCTTCTCCCTTACCCCGAGCCAGGTACAATAGCCGGTGGTGATACTTCTGGGGCCCCACCGGCTGCCTCCTGATTCCCCACAGTTCTACTTCCCCTTGGGGAGCCCATTCCCGGCACAGGGATTCCTTCTCCCACAGGGATCTGTCTCTGCAGTCTTCCCCAAGGGGGTTTGCAGCGCTGTGGCCAGCAAGTTCCCTTAGCTTCTCCAAGGCGGGATCCCTTTGCAGCTCACTGGCCAGGCCTGGGGTCACCGCCCCACTGAGCCCTGTCCCTGGTGGCTCCCTCCCTGCCGTGGAATCACTTCCCGGCCGCACCTCTGGACCAGGCAAGCCTGGTTGGCAGCCGTCCTGCCCTGCCTGTGTGTCCCCCCACTCAGCTGGGGTCTCTGCTCCCCCCATGCTCAGCGCTGCCCTGGCTGTCCCTGTGGGGCCAGGCAGCGAGCTCGCTGCTTTGCTCTCTGCATCAGAGATTGCCTGAGCCACCTCTCCATTGTGCAGGGGGGTGGGGAGCATCTCTCTGTCCCACCCCGCCCTAGGGGTCTGGTTACAGGCAGGCAGGGAACCGGGGCCTGGCAGCTCCTCCCCTCTGCCAGCCAGGTCATTTGCATTTTCACTGACCATTTCCCTCTTCGCCAATTGGTTCCCTGAGTTCAAATTCAAATCCTCGGCTGTTACAGGGCCAGGGCCTGGATCCTGTCCCAAAGATACACAGTCACCCCCCAACAGCACCTCACCACTGATATCCTGGAGAACCCCAACAACCAGCCAGCCCGACCCCTCCTGGGTCTGCACAGGGATCTGGGCCATAGGCAGGGCGAATGGGTCCGTCCCTGGGACCCTCACCCAGGTCACACAGCCCCTCAGCATCTGGTGGGGGTGCACCACCCGGGGCCTGACCACAGTTCTCTCTGTCCCGGGATCTCGCCACCCCAAGAATGTCTCTCCATTGACCATCACCTTCCGCTCCCACTGGGGATCCATAGGGCTTGAGTCCAGGGCCAGGAGTGGAAATCCGTCCACCATCCCACCCATCTGGCTGGCGGAGTTTATGGCCTTGGGACCCAGCAAGGGGGTTAGATCCCGGGGCTTTTCCGCAGGGTCTCCCTGGTTCCAATCACCAGCCTGCTCAAAGGCAGTGAGGTGGGCCTCCACATCCCCATCCTCCTTAACCAGGGGCAGCAATTTAGGATCGAGGTTCCCTGCGGAGCTGGCACCCCGGGATCTATCCCCACTTACCCCTGGCCAGTCCGCTTTGTCTCTCCGTTCCACCACCGCCAGTTCATGCTGCTGCCGCTTCTCCGGTAGCCCTTTCTCGGGCTCTCGCTGTCTCTCCCAGTCCTTTCGCTCTCTCGGACTCAGCTCCAGTCCCATCCGTCTCCGATCCCCTGCTGGGGAACCCGATCGTGAAGACCCTCGTCTGGTTGGGGACCAGACTCTTGGGGATGCCAGGCTACCGCTCCAGCTGCTCCCAGATCCTGCTGTAGCCCCATCGGGGTCAGGAATCTGCTCCTTAGAATGGTCATCCTCCTCCAGCTGCACAATTAGCTGGGCTTTAGTGAGCTTCCCAATGCGTATCCCTCTCTTTTTGCACAGGGTTACAATGCTTCTTTTAAGGAGAAAGCGATATGCCATCACTTCACTGCTCCCAAGTTGCTGTGGATTCGCAGGCCTGTGTGCTCTTAGCTCCCCATGGTTTCCAGGAAGAACCCCAAGTGTGCCAGCCCTTCTCCAGGTCACCGCCTCTTTGCCAGGGTCGAGCCGCAGCTCCTCCGCCCCTGGGTCCACTCACGGCACCCCCAGGGGAACCCTGTCACCGCAAAAATCCTTCTCTCTCCCAGGGCCAAGCCGCAGGCTCCTCCGCCCCTGGGACTGCTCACTGCAGCCCCCAGGGGGACCCCATCATTGCACAGTCCTTCTCGCTGGTCACACACTCCCAGGGGTTAAGCGTAGCTCCTCCGCTCCCCGAAACCGCTCCTCTGTGAGCCTTCAGCACGCCTGGACCTCGTTAGCCCCCCTTCGTTCTACTGCTCCCCAGTTACTTACTGCAGGAAGCGTCGTTCATGGGGTGCAGACCATCCCACCGCTGCCACCAGTTGTCACGGAGTGTGGTGGAGTCCGGCCCTGCACCCCCTCTTCCCCGGATTCACTGGGAGTCTCAGCCAGCCAGTAGAACAGAAGGTTTATTAGAGATGCCAGGAACACAGTCCAACCAGAGCTTGTCAGTACATCCAGGACCCCTCAGCCGGGTCCTTCCGGGGGGCAGGGAGCTTAGACCCCAGCCTGGGGGCTCCCTGCATTTCACCCCACAGCTCCAAACGGAGGCAGGGAGGCCAGACCCTGTCTGCCTCTCTCCCCTCCTCTCCAGCCAGTTCCAAACTGAAACTCTCCAGCCCCTCCTCCCCCTTTGTCTCCTTCCCGGGCCAGGAGGTCACCTGATCCCTTTGTTCCAACACCTTCAGCTCTCACCTTTGCAGGGGAGGGGCCGGGCCATCTGTTGCCAGGAGACAGGGCCATTCTCTGTGTCCAGGCCTCTGCCCACCCCTGCCTTCTAGGGCTTTGTAACAATCATGCACCATTGTCCCACTACCTAGATACTCAAGCACTGCATAGGGGAAACCGAGGCACCCACACAGTACTCAGGGAAACCTTAACAACAGTCCTAGTTCGTCACACCTTCCCATAGCCCGGGGCCAGTAACCCCCACGGGGCCGGTTGCCTTCCCATAGCCCAGGGCCCATAATCCCTGCAGTGTCATTAACCCTTCCCATTACACACACACCCCTCTTGGGGCCGTAACCCCCCTGGGGTCGTTAACCCCTCTGCTGCCGTTAACCCCGCCAGCTCCAAGGACCCCTGCCTCCGACCGGGCCCCCAGCTGAGGTTTTCCATGGGGTGTCCACAGGAGGAGCCCAGCAGAGCCTGGCTGGGGCGGCCAACCCCCAGCCCTGAGGGGTTAGACAAGGGGGGAGGGATGCCCAAGGGGGTAGCAGCCTGTGGGGCACAGAGAGGGGCTGAGGCCGGTCGTGGGGGGGAAGCTGCTGGCCCAGGAGGGACGCGGGCACGGGGGTGGGTGGTGGGGGTGGGATGGGGGGAGTCGGAAACAGCCGCGGGGGCTTGTTCTGGAAGCTCTTCTCCCCCCGCCCCCCATCTCAGAATAGCCCCTGGCCTGGGGCCGGCCCTGCCTCGCCTGGGCCGAGGGGCGAACGGGGAGGGGCCGCACCCGCTGCTGCCACTCATCCGGGGCAGCTGGAAATAGCCTGTCCCGGGGATGCTGGAAAACAGCTGAGTTCATTGTGTGCGGCCCTGGGGCAGCCACACCCTTTCCCGGGGTCCCACGGGGCCCAGCCCCCCTTCCAGCCCCCCTTCCAGGGAACCCACGGGGCCCGGATCCCCTTCCAGCCCCCTCCTGGGAACCCACAGGGCCCGGCCGCCCTTCCAGCCCCCTCATGGGAACCCCCTCAACCCCCCTTCCAGCCCCTTCCTGGGAACCCCCTCAACCCTCCTTCCAGCCCCCCTTCCAGGGAACCCACAGGGCCCAGCCCCCCTTCCAGCCCCCTCCTGGGAACCCCCTCAACCCCCCTTCCAGCCCCTTCCTGGGAACCCCCTCAACCCCCCTTCCAGCCCCCCTTCCAGGGAACCCACAGGGCCCAGCCCCCCTTCCAGCCCCCTCCTGGGAACCCACAGGGCCCAGCCCCCCTTCCAGCCCCCTCATGGGAACCCCCTCAACCCCCCTTCCAGCCCCTTCCTGGGAACCCCCTCAACCCCCCTTCCAGCCCCCCTTCCAGGGAACCCACAGGGCCCAGCCCCCCTTCCAGCCCCCTCCTGGGAACCCCCTCAACCCCCCTTCCAGCCCCTTCCTGGGAACCCCCTCAACCCCCCTTCCAGCCCCCCTTCCAGGGAACCCACAGGGCCCAGCCCCCCTTCCAGCCCCCTCCTGGGAACCCACGGGGCCCAGCCCCCCTTCCAGCCCCCTCCTGGGAACCCACAGTGCCCAGCCCCCCTTCCAGCCCCTTCCTGGGAACCCACGGGGCCCAGCCCCCCTTCCAGCCCCCTCCTGGGAACCCACGGGGCCCGGCCCCCCTTCCAGCCCCCTCCTGGGAACCCCCTCAACCCCCCTTCCAGCCCCTTCCTGGGAACCCACAGGGCCCAGCCCCCCTTCCAGCCCCCTCCTGGGAACCCCCTCAACCCCCCTTCCAGCCCCTTCCTGGGGACCCACAGGGCCCAGCCCCCCCTCCAGCCCCTCCCTAGAGCCCTACGGGGCACCCAGAGTCTCGCCAGGTTCCCAGCAATGGAAGGGGACGTGCTGCCCCGAGCTGGGGGAGGGGCAGGCATTGCAGGTAGTACATGGGGGGGGGGACACGGGGGAGAGGGGGCCGCTCCCGTCACACCCTGGCCATTAATCAGGGCTGGGTGGGGTGAGTGCAGGGGTGGGAGATGTCCAGGGATCCCACCGTGCTGCGGGAAACCTGTGTTGGTGGCTCTTGACCTTGTGGCACAAGGGGGCGCTGGGCTGCGGGGGGGCTCAGTGGGGGGCTCCCCCCTCGCAGTCAGGGCTGACCCCAATGCCCCATAGCGCTAGGGGGTGCTGGGCTGCAGGGGGGGACTCTCCCCTCGCAGTCAGGGCTGACCCCAATGCCCCATAGCGCATGGGGGCGCTGGGCTGCAGGGGGTCTTGGCGGGGGGCTCTCCCCTCGCAGTCAGGGCTGACCCCAATGCTCCATAGCGCATGGGGGCGCTGGGCTGTGGGGGGGCTTGGTGGGGGGCTCCCCCCCTCACAGTCAGTGCTGACCCCAATGCCCCATAGCGCATGGGGGTGCTGGGCTGCGGGGGGGCTCGGTGGGGGGCTCCCCCCTCACAGTCAGTGCTGACCCCAATGCCCCATAGTGCTAGGGGGCGCTGGGCTGTGGGGGGGCTCGGTGGGGGGCTCCCCCCTCGCAGTCAGGGCTGACCCCAATGCCCCATAGCTGTGGGGCGTCCCCGCAGCTGTTGCTGGGTCTGTGACTCTCTCCGGCTCTTCTCGGCTATTCCCGTCCCTGGCCAGGGGCCAGGCCTGGCGTTTTCCTGCCCTGGCCCATGGGGGACGGGGAGCCGCCGGCAGCTGTTTGTCGGTGTGGCAGCCGGGTGTTCCCAGGGGCGCAGGAGCTGGGGCGAGCTACCCGGGGGTCGGGGGGGGGGCTGTAGGTGGGGCACCCCCCGCTCCACGGGGCTCCAACACCCTGGGCTCACCAGCTGCTGGGGCTTCGCCGTGGGGAGCGCTCGCGGGAGTGGGGCAGCCTGGAGCTGGTGACTGACGCCCGAGCTGCTCCGGGGGGGCAGGGGGCACAGCCACGCCCGGGGAGCTGGGGGAGCCAGTGCAGAGCCCCCCCAGGGCAGCACACGGGCACCGCTATGTCCTCCCCCCGGCACTGCCAGGCCTGGGGAGCCGGCATTGACAGCTGTCACAGACTCACAGGCCTTGTGCCCCCCGGCTCCCTACGGCCCCTGGGAGGGACCCCCTTCAGTGTGACGCCTCTGGGAAGGCTGCACCCCCTCACGCTGGGGCTAGGCCAGGGGTTCTCAAACTGGGGGGCCACGAGGTTATTACTTGGGGGGTCGCGAGCTGTCAGCCTCCACCCCAAACCCTGCTCTGTCTCCAGCATTGATAGTGGTGTTAAATAGATACCAAGGTGTTTTCAATGTATAAGGGGGTCGCACTCAGAGGCTTGCTCTGTGAACGGGGTCACCAGGACAAGTGGGCTAGGCCCTCTGGTCCCACCCCTCCTGGGACTGCACCTCTGAGCCTCCAGCAGCCTGGCTCTAGCCATGGGCCCCTCAGGGAGTCCCCTCGCTCTGGGCCCCCGGGGCCTCCACGCCCAGAGAGAGCAAAGCCCCCCCATGTCTAACCTGCTGTGACTCTCAGCCAGCGCAAAACAGGAGGTTTGTTGAGCGTCTGACCCCAGCACAGGAAACTCTCCGGCCCTCGGGCCTGGCCCCCCTCAGCCCAGCACATCTAGGTCTGTCCCGCATCCAGGGGGGCTCTGGCTGCTCCCCCCCAGTCCAGCCGCCCCCTCCTTCCGGCCGATCATCCCCTATCATCTCCCCCAACAGCTCCTCCCCTGTCCATTGTCTGCAGTCCCAGGTAAACAGGTCAGCTGGGCCCTCTCTCCTCTCAGCCTCTCCTCACTCCCTGCCTTCGTTCCCACCCCTGGTCAGGTCACCCGGGTCCTCTCTCCGCAGCCCAGTGTCCTCCCACTGGCCAGAACCGGCTGGCTCCCAAGCTGGGCTGGGCCTCCCGGTCACCAGTTCCCCGGGTCCCCCGTCTCCAGGTCGTTGTCCAGGGTGCAGGCTGCTGGGAGGGGTCACACCTGGTCCTCTGCAACAACAGACCCCCCCACACCCCTCGTTACACATGCAGCACACAGGGAAACTGAGGCACGCAGGGTACATGCAAAACACTAAGAAAATCCCCCACTTTATCACATCTCTCCCCCCTTCAAATCTGAACTGAGCGGGGTCACTCCAGCCGGTGACCTGGGGAAGTTCAGGTACCCCTCTCCGGGACAAAGCATCGACTAGAACATTTGAACTTTTCATCAACATGGATCACTTCCATCTCATAAGCCTGGGGGATCAGACTTGAACTGGGTCGGTCCTGGGGCCGGTTTCGTTCAATATCTCCATTCATGATCTGGAGGATGGCGTGGTGTAGCAGGGGGGCTACCGCCGCCTCTGCCCTGAGGGGCGTGAAACAGCCCTAGGAGAGGGCTGCAGGTCTGAGAGCTGAGCTGATTGGGGGAAGCAGCTGCAGCTGGGCCCTATAAGAGGCTGGGAGCCAGAAGCCCCAGAAGTCTTTCTCTGCGTCCAGAGAGAGACGGGCCTGGCTGCCAGGAAAGAAGCAGGGACCTGAAGTGGTGCAGGGCTGGGGGGAAGGCTAAGGGAGCTGGGGAGCTCTGGCCTAAGGAAACCCCAGGCTGCAGGCCTGGTAAGGCCAGACCAGGTACTGTGGTTGCAGGGGCAGCCCATGGGTAGGCAGAGGCAGCAGGTTCAAACCCCCTTTGCCGATGATGAGTGGCTTACGCTGCAGTCTGCCCCAGGGCATGGGGCTAGATGGGGACTGGCAGTAGCTGTACACTGAGGTGAAGTAGGGATAGTGAGTGTGGGGTGGGGTTCCCCTGGGAGGGGGAAACCCTAAGATTAAGGCTGTGGGGTACTGCCAGTGGGGGAAGCACCCCAGAGAAAGGGGCACTGGCTCCTGGGAGGGACACGGGGGCCAGAGAGCGGTCAGGTGGATCACCGGCCGGAAGAGGGCGCTCTGGAGGCTGGATGAGCAATTCCCTGGATAACCAGTGGGAGGTGCCGCTGAGTGAGTCCAACCTTGTTACACATGGATTGCACCCTCAGCAAGTTTGCAGATGCCAAGGCTACTTCTGCCCCTGTTTCTTTGCCCAACCAGCTTGGGACTCCAGAGACTTGCCTGGTTTGAGCCAGACCCATTAGCCCGCTCCAGACCTGGGTCTGAACCACGTCCCCTAACAGCTGTAGGCTTACCTGGAAGCAGTTTAGGAAGTGGTCCTGCCTTTAGCACTTAGATGCTCAACTCCCAATGGGGTCCAAACCCTAAATAAATCCTTTTTACCCTGTATAAAGCTTAGACAGGGTAAACTCATAGATTGTTCACCCTCTGTAACACTGATAGAGAGATATGCACAGCTGTGTGCCCCCCCTCCCAAGTATTAACACATACTCCAGGTTAATTAATAAGTAAAAAGTGATTTTACTAATACAGGAAGTAGGATTTAAGTGGTTCCAAGTAGTAACAGACAGAACAAAGTGAATTACTAAGTAAAATAAAATAAAACATGCAAGTCTATGTCTAATCAAACTCAATACAGATTAAAACCTCACCAGTTCCAGTAAAATTCCTTTTACAGGCTATGGTCCTCCTAGCCTGGGTCCAGCAATCACTCACACCCCCTATAGTTATTGTCCTTTGTTCCAGTTTCTTTCAGGTATATCCTTGGGGGTGTGGAGAGGCTCTCTCTTTAGCCAGCTGAAGACAAGATGGAGGGGTCTCCCAGGGGTTTAAATAGACTTTCTCCTCTGGGTGGACACCCCTCCCTCTCCCTGTGTAGCATCCAATAACAAAATGGAGTTTTGGGGTCACATGGGCAAGTCACATGTCCATGCACAACTCAGTTCCTTACCAGCCAAGTCACATTCCTGGCAAAGCTCAGATGTGGATTGGTGTCTCCAAGTTCTATTGTCTGTTAAGTGTTTCTTGATTGGGCACTTAACCTGCACATTCCTTTCTCAAGACATTGATCAAATGTTCTTACTAAGGCTATATAGAAAACAAGCAAATATACAACCAATATTCATAACTTCAACTACAAACATGATACCTGCATACAGACAGGAGGAATAGATTCAGTAGATCATAACTTTTACAGAGATATGTTACATGGCACATGTATATATGATATAACTGGAATATGTTTTATGCTACATCTAGAAGCATCTCCCCATAAAGCCTTATGGGGTACACCGTCACACCATCTTATAGTCCATTCGTCCAGCCCATACTTCTTTAACTTGCTGGCAAGAATACTGTGGGAGACCGTATCAAAAACTTTGCTAAAGTCAAGATATATCACGTCCACCACTTTCCCCATATCCACAGAGCCAGTTATCTCATCATAGAAGGCAATCAGGTTGGTCAGGCATGACTTGCCCTTGGTGAATCCATGCTGACTGTTCCTGATCACCTTCCTCTCCTCCAAGTGCTTCAGAATGGATTCCTTGAGGACCTGCTCCATGGTTTTTCCAGGGACTGAGGTGAGGCTGACTAGTCTGTAGTTCTCTAGATTCTCCTTCTTCCCTTTTTAAAAGATGGGCACTACACTAGCCTTTTTCCAGTCGTCCAGGACCTCCCATGATCGCCAGGAGTTTTCAAAGATAATGGCCAGTGACTCTGCAATCACATCCGCCAACTCCCTCAGCACCCTCGGATGCAGTGCATCCGGCCCCATGGACTTGTGCTCATCCAGCTTTTCTAAATAGTCCGTATCCTGTTCTTTCACCACTGAGGGCTGCTCACCTCCTCCCCATACTGTGCTGCCCAGTGCAGCAGTCTGGGAGCGACCTTGTCTGTGAAGACCGAGGCACAAAAAGCATTGAGTACTTCAGCTTTTTCCACATCATCTGTCACTAGGTTGCCTCCCGCATTCAGTAAGGGTCCCACACTTTCCCTGACCTTCTTCTTGTTGCTAACATAGCTGTAGCAACCCTTCTTGTTACTCTTCACATCCCTTGCTAGCTGCAACTCCACTTGTGCTTTGGCCTTCCTGATTACACCCCTGCATGCTCGAGCAATATTTTTATGCTCCTCCCTAGTCATCTGTCCAAGTTTCCACTTTTTGTAAGCTGCCTTGTTGTGTTTAAGCTCACCGAGGATTCTGTTAAGCCAAGCTGGTCGCCTGCCATATTTGCTATTCTTTCTGCACATCGGGATGGTTTGTTCCTGCGCCCTCAATAAGGCTTTTTAAAAATACAGCCAGCTCTCCTCAACTCCTTTCCCCCTCAGATTAGCCTCCCAGGGGATCCTGCCCATCAGTTCCCTGAGGGAGTTAGTCTGCTTTTCTGAAGGCCAGGATCTGTATTCTGCTGCTCTCCTTTCTTCCTCGTGTCAGGATCCTGAACTCGACCATCTCATGGTCACTACTGCCCAGGTTGCCACCCACTTCTACATCCCCTACCAATTCTTCCCGGTTTGTGAGCAGCAGGTCAAGAGGAGCACGGCCCCCAGTTTGTTCCTCCAGCACTTGCCCCAGGAACTTGTCCCCAACACTCTCCAAAAACTTCCTGAATGGTCTGTGCACCGCTGTATTGCTCTCCCAGCAGATGTCAGGGTGATTGAAGTCCCCCATGAGAACCAGGGCCTGGGATCTGGAAACTTCTGTTAGTTGTCTGAAGAAACCCTTGTCTACCTCACCCTCCTGGTCTGGTCTATAGCAGACGCCCACCACGACATCACCCTTGTTGCTCTCGCCTCTAAACTTAACCCAGAGACTCTCAACAGGCTTTTCTCCAGTTTCATATGGGAGCTCTGAGCAATCATACTGCTCCCTTACATACAATGCAACTCCTCCCCCTTTTCTCCCCCGCCTGTCCTTCCTGAACAGTTTATATCCATCCACATCATGTGAGCTACCCCACCAAGCCTCTGTTATTCCAATCATGTCGTAGTTCCTTGACTGTGCCAGGACTTCCAATTCTTCCAATTCTCCATGTACGCCTGGGCACTGTCCTCCACCCCCCTCGGTACCTGACCCACCCAGCGCTGGGAGGTGCCCCCTTGAGGCACAAGGCAGGACCAGGAACCCAAAGAGTCCAAAGGCGCCAGCCAGTAGCCCTTGGTGACATCCCTGGTAGTGAGGTCACACACACACACATCGATCCGTCCAGCACCATGGGAGAGGCCCAGGGCTGGAGGGCAGCTGGATCACCCCCGAAGCCAGCAGGTCTCTCTCCAGGGCCTGGGCCGTGTTCCCAGTGACTCTGAACGGGGAACACCTGGTGGGAGGGTTATTTTCGTCTCCCCTGGCCCCCCTCCCCAGCTAGATTCGTCAGCCCAGGCTGGCAGGAGAGCAGCTGCCGGGAAGATCTCAGCCCCTCTGCTTCCTGCCTGCCGGGCAGGGGTGAGCTGGGCAGAGAGGGGGACTGATTGCAGCAAGGGGCCGGCTCCTGTCTCAGGGGAGAGACCTGCCAGGGGATCTTCCCCCTCCTCCCCCTGGCCACACACACAGCGCAGCTCCAAGGTCTCTCCCTGTGAAAGCAGGATTCATCGCGTCCGCATGGGACACTCGCCCCGCCCCGCAGCTCCAGCCCGTGACTCAGCTCTTTGCGCTGGTTCAGGATTTCACAGGGCCCCTTCGCACTGAGCCGAGACCCCGCTCCTGGCCCCTGGTGCCATAGGAGCCGGCGCACGGTCGTAACCTTCCCTTGGGCCCGGGCTAGGTTCGTCCTGGCCAGGCCCACGGGCTCAGTGAGCTGTCCCTGGAGTGACAGTTCATACTCCAACCCCGATGTCCCATTTATCTTCCCCTCCCGTTCGTCCCCCGTCAAACCCAGGGCTCCCCTCGCTCTCCTTCCACACAACTCGCAAGCGTGGACCCGTGTGAAATTCTGGGGCAGGAAACGTTCTGCAGCAGCCCTTGCCGGGTGCACCGGACCCCCGAATGTTTAGAGAGAGGGACATTCCACTGGTGGTACTTCTGGGGCACCGCCAGCTGCCCCCTGATCCTGCCAGGTTGGGTTTTCCCTCAGGGAGCCCTTTCCTGGTACCGGATCGCTTTTCCTACAGGGCTCGTTCCCTGCAGTCCTCCCGCAGGGTCTTGCAACACTGGGGCCTACAAGGGCCCTCAGCTTCTTCAAGGAGGAATCCTTCTGCTGCTTGGTCTGGAATTCAGCCTCTGGGTCTCGGCCCAGCCCTCCCTGGCTGTGGTCCGGGCTGCCATCCGGCCAGTTCTCTAACCCATCCCCCATCAGCACCTCCACAGGCAGCTGACTGTGCACCCCAACCTCCTTGGGGCCCCCTTTGGCCCCCCATTTCAGATCTTGCTACAGGACCTTAACCAGGGATCCGACCACCCCGCTCAGGGCTAGGTGCATTGGGCCCTACTTGATCTGGGTCCGCCCCCTCGGCTGTGTCACCTCAGCACCCGTGTCCTGGTGAGAGCAGGCAGCGAACCACGGCTTCGGTTCCACCATCAGCGCCAGCCTGAGCCGCCTCTCCCCGGTGCAGGACCGGCCCGTCTCAGCTCCGGGGGGCTGGCTACAGACAGGCAGGTAACCGAGCTTCACAGATCATCCCTTGCGCTACTAGCCAGGGGGAAATTCCCTCCTCCTGGCCCCAGCCGAGCCATTCACAAGCTCTCTGGCTCCTGCCCCCTCCACCTGCCCATCTCTGGGTTCAGCTCTTTGGCCGTGTTGGATCCTGTTTTAAAGAGACAGTCACCCAAGAGTATGTCAGAGCTGCTGTGCTGAAGGACCCCAGCTACCAGCTCCCCCCATCCCCCCAATCCTTCCTGGGACTGCACAGGGATCTGAGCCGGGGCAGGGCAAATGGCTTCGTCCCTGGGACCTTCACCCAAGTCATATAGTCTCTCAGCATCTGCTGGGGTTGCACCACACCGACAAGAGTCTCTTGGCCCCAGGACCTCTCCACCCTGTGAATGTTTCCCCCCGGACCACCCCTGTCCGCACCCCTTGGGGGTCAGGGGTGCACCAGCAGACCTATTTGCTGGGCTTGGGGTGGAAGCCTGTGTGCCTCCACCCCTTCCCTGGCCCCAGAAGCTTCCTCCAAAGGGCCAGACACAGCCGTATTACAGGCTGTCTTCCCATCACCACCGTAACCCTTTGAGGGGTCTCCTCCGCCCAGATTTCCTTCCTTTGGGGGTATTGCACCACCTGGTGTCCTTATTGCGCATAGTAATTACATTGCAGGTCCCGCAGGAGGGGTCTGCCTACTGCAGCATTCATGGGCTCCCGCTGGTGGGTGCTCGACCCCCCTCTGCCCCCGGCCCTGCCCTGACTCCACCCCCATTCCAACCCCTTCCCCAAAGTCCCTACCCCAACTCCGCCCCCTCCCTGCCCCTATTCCGACTCCTTCCCCAAATCCCCGCCCCCGGAGCGGACAAACAGCTGTTTGGTGGCGGCTGGGCGGGAAGTGCTGGGAGGTAGGCAGAGAAGCGGGGACACGGCGTGCTCAGGGAGGAGGAGGTGGGGCACGGGGGGAGGGGAGTTTGGCTGCCGGTGGGTGCAGAGCAGCCTCGGAGCACCCATGGAGTCAGCGCCTATCTTCATGGGCACCCCTGGCTTGGGCTTCCTAGAGTCCCCACTCCGAGAGGTCTCTGGGGGACTCCCTTTCTGAGTCCCCGATGTGGGTCTCCCCCTACCCCAGATCTGCTGTTCATAAACTCGTTTGCCAGCGCACCTGCTCGTCACAGGTCTTTAGGTTTCCGGTCCACTAACCACATCTTAAGGTCTGGAGGACAGATGTTATCCAGCCAGTCCAATCCCACCAGATCAAACACGTCCTCTGCCGAAGTGGCCCCCGCACTCTTCCCCCACTGGCAGAGTGTCATGGAGTGTGGGGGAGTCAGCGCCTGCACCCCTCTTCCCCGGATTCACTGGAGTCTCAGCCAGCCAGTAGAACAGAAGGTTTATTAGAGATGCCAGGAACACAGTCCAAACAGAGCTTGTCAGTACAACCAGGACCCCTCAGCCGGGCCCTTCCGGGGGGCAGGGAGCTTAGACCCCAGCCCGGGGGCTCCCTGCATTTCACCCCACAGCTCCAAATGGGGGGCAGGGAGGCCAGACCCTGTCTGCCCTTCCCCCGTCTTCCTTAGCCAGCTCCAAACTGAAACTGTCCAGCCCCTCCTCTCTCCTTTGTCTCCTTCCTGGGCCAGGAGGTCACCTGATCCCTTTGTTCCAACACCTTCAGCTCTCACCTTTGCAGGGGAGGGGCCGGGGCCATCAGTTGCTAGGAGACAGAGTGTCAGCCATTCTCTGTGTCCAGGCCCCTCTGTAACACTCATGCACCCTTGTCCCACCACCTAGATACTCAAGCACTGCATAGGGGAAACCGAGGCAGCCACACAGTACTCAGGGAAAACATTAACAAGAGTCACACAGAGATGTTCTCCCAGCAGGGTGGTGACTTCCGCTCGCAGCCAACTGTCTACAGGGTGCATCCACCAACCATCCTCTGCTACCACGTTGTCACAGACTCCCAGGACCCAGGCTCTCCCTGCTCCATGGGGCCCCTGGGAGGAACATAAGAACGACCAGACTGGGTCAGACCAAAGGTCCGTCTAGCCCAGTGTCCTGTCTTCCGACGGTGGCCAATGTCAGGTGCCCCAGAGGGAATGAGCAGAACAGATAATCACCAAGTGATCCATCCCCTGTCGCCCATTCCCAGCTCCTGGCAAACAGAGGCTGAGGACACCATCCCTATCCATCCTGGCTAATAGCCGTTGATGGACCTATCCTCCAGGAACTTATCCAATTCTTTTTTGAACCCTGTTCTAGTCTTGGCCTCCAGAACATCCTCTGGCGAGGAGTTCCACGGGTCACCTGTGCATTGTGTGAAAAAATACTTCCTTCAGTGTGAGAGCCCTTCTCGGGGCTCCACTTTCTCTCGGGGGTTAAGCCCTGGGAACCGCACCTTTGTGAGCCTCCAGCAGCCTGTCTCTGCCGTGCGCCCCTCAGGGAGACCACTTGCTCTGGACCCCTGGGGCCTCCACCCCCAGAGGGAGCAATGTACCCCGCCCCCTGCAATCTCTAGCCTGCCGTGACTCTCAGCCAGCGCAAAACAGGAGGTTTATTGACCGTCTGAACCCAGCACAGGCACGTCTCGGGGCCTCAGGCCTGGCCAGTGTCAGTCCCGTCCAGCTGGGTCTGTTCCCGTCCCCATGGGCTCCGGCTGCCTTGTCCCAGTCCAGCAGCCCCCTCCTTCCAGACGAGCCCCCTTTATCCCCTCCCCCAACAGCCCCCCTCTGTCCTGTGTCCTCGGCCCCAGGCAAACAGGCCCCCTGGGCCCCCCTCTCCCGTCTTTTTCTACCCCGGGTCCCCGCCCCATGGAACCGGCTGGTCAGACCACTGGGGTCCTCTCTCTGCAGCCCATTGTCCTCCCACTGGCCAGAACCGGCTGGGCCTCCCCGTCACCAGTGGCTGGGTCCCTAATCTCCAGGCTGGTGTCGGGGAACATGGGGCAGCCCTGGGTGGTCTGTGGGGCAGGCCGGGAGGCCTATGGGGTGGGGTGGGGACACACATGGGGAGTCCAGGGGGATTTGTGGGGAAGGCCAAGGGGCCTATGAGGTTGTGGGGGGACATGGGGCAGCCCAGGCAGTTGATAGGGTGATCGGGGGACATTGGCAGCCTGGGGGTTGGGCTGGGGGGTCCATCTGGCAATGGGGGGACATGGGGTAGGCTGTGGGGGGGAGGTCTGTGGGGCAGCCAGGGGGGTTGATAGGGTGGCTGGGGGACATGGGCAGCCCAGGGGTGGGGCTGGGGGGGTCTGTGGGGCAGGCCAGGGGGCCTATGGGGTGGGGTGGGCACATGGGGCAGCCCTGGGGGGGTCTGTGGGGTTGTGGGGGGACTTGGGGCAGCCCGTGGAGTTGGGCTGAGGGTGGGAGGTGTCTACAGGGCCGGTGCAAGGTGAAATTTTCTTGCGCCAGCCCTGTGCCCCCCCACCCCCACCACGGGTGCGGAGCTGGGAGGCAGCCGCCCGCCGCCCCCCAAATCCTCACCAGCTCTGGGTGTCTCTAAGGTGATGCGGGGACACAGGGCAGGCGTGGGGGGGGGAGGTCCATGGGGCGGGGTCCATGGGGCGATGTGGGGACACAGGGCAGGTGGGTCCATGGGGCGATGCGGGGACACAGGGCAGGCGGGGTGGGGTGGTCCATGGGGCGAGGTGGGGACATAGGGCAGGCGGGGAGGGGGTGGTCCATGGGGGTGTTGTACTTAAAGTACTATACAGGATCTTTTCAAGGGGATTAAGGCAAAACGCCACATTTATTAGTAATACAGGTATCAATACTCTAGCATATGCATATGATATATATCTCACACTCATGCACTCACACACACACACACACACACAAACACACTCCGTCTTGCTGTTGTTACCAACTGGTTGCTCCCCTTAACGTCACTGGCCAGGTGAGTTAGATGGGGGAGGGGTGGAACCGGGCTTCTGCCGATCCGGATCGATGCTCCGATGGTGACAAGAGGAGACCCGGGGTCCCTGCCAGACACCTCACTTCTATAGCAGCTTCCCTCTCATGCGAATCTATCCCAGATACAAACTCTGGGTCTGTGTCCTTTGGTCCTTTGCGCTGCGTCTCTCTGGGTGTTGTCCCAAAGAAGGTGCCGGCTTCTAACCCCCAAGGCCGTCAGCATGTCTGCTCTTCTTTACTGAGCCACTTGACAAGTTGTATTGTTCTTGGGTCTGGCTCCCATCCCCTCTCCAACTGTTGCAGTGTCTGGGGGTGGTGTCTTCCCAGCCTCACTCATTCACACCTCCTTCAGTCAACAGGGCAATTGATTACACAGTGGGGGAAGATCTGATTCTACTCCTAGCAAACAGACACATTTCTTCTACTTTAACTATACTATCCTTAGGGGCTAGAACATCTGATACAAAGTTTTCTATATAGGGAATAGAGAGGCACAATGCCAAGTCATATAAATACAAAATAACACAATGCAAGATGCAATGTCATAAAGATAAAGATACTTAATACAAAATAACACAATGCAACATCATAAGGATTCATAGAAATACTTAATACAGAGATTTCTCTCTACAGGGCGGTCCATGGGGCGAGGCAGGGACACAGGGCAGGTGGTGGGGGCGGTCCATGGGGCGGGGTCCATGGGCGAGGCGGGGACACAGGGCAGGCGGGGGGGGGGGGCTGTCCATGGGGCGGGGTCCATGGGGCGAGGCAGGGACACAGGGCAGGCGGGGGGGCTGTCCATGGGGTGATGCGGGGACACAGGGCAGGCGGGGGGGTCCATGGGGCGAGCAGGGACACAGGGCAGGTGGGGGGGCGGGGTCCATGGGGCGAGGCAGGGACACAGGGCAGGCGGGGGGGGTCCATGGGGCGAGGCAGGGACACAGGGCAGGCGGGGGGGGGGTGTCCATGGGGCGAGGCAGGGACACAGGGCAGGTGGGGGGCGGTCCACGGGGCGGGGTCCATGGGGCGAGGCAGGGACACAGGGCAGGTGGGGGGGCGGTCCATGGGGCGGGGTCCATGGGGCGAGGCGGGGACACAGGGCAGGCGGGGGGGGGTGTCCATGGGGCGGGGTCCATGGGGCGAGGCAGGGACACAGGGCAGGCGGGGTGGGTCCATGGGGCGAGGCAGGGACACAGGGCAGGCGGGGGGGGGGTGTCCATGGGGCGAGGCAGGGACACAGGGCAGGTGGGGGGCGGTCCACGGGGCGGGGTCCATGGGGCGAGGCAGGGACACAGGGCAGGTGGGGGGCGGTCCATGGGGCGGGGTCCATGGGGCGAGGCGGGGACACAGGGCAGGCGGGGGGGGGTGTCCATGGGGCGGGGTCCATGGGGCGAGGCAGGGACACAGGGCAGGCGGGGGGGCTGTCCATGGGGTGATGCGGGGACACAGGGCAGGCGGGGGGGGGTTCCATGGGGCGAGGCAGGGACACAGGGCAGGCGGGGGGGCTGTCCATGGGTGATGCGGGGACACAGGGCAGGCGGGGGGGGGGGGTCATGGGGCGAGGCAGGACACAGGGCAGGCGGGGGGGCTGTCCATGGGGCGAGGCAGGGACACAGGCAGGCGGGGGGGGGTCCATGGGGCGAGGCAGGGACACAGGGCAGGCGGGGGGGGTCCATGGGGCAAGGCAGGGACACAGGGCAGGCGGGGGGGCTGTCCATGGGGTGATGCGGGGACACAGGGCAGGCGGGGGGCTGTCCATGGGGCGAGGCAGGGACACAGGGCAGGCGGGGGGGGGGTCCATGGGGCGAGGCAGGGACACAGGGCAGGCGGGGGGGGTCCATGGGGCAAGGCAGGGACACAGGCAGGCGGGGGGGGGGTCCATGGGGCGAGGCAGGGACACAGGCAGGCGGGGGGGGGGTCCATGGGGCAAGGCAGGGACACAGGGCAGGCGGGGGGGGTCCATGGGGCAAGGCAGGGACACAGGGCAGGCGGGGGGGGGGGTCCATGGGGCGAGGCAGGGACACAGGGCAGGCGGGGGGGGGGTCCATGGGGCGAGGCAGGGACACAGGGCAGGCGGGGGGGGTCCATGGGGCGAGGCAGGGACACAGGGCAGGTGGGGGGGCGGTCCATGGGGCGGGGTCCATGGGGCGAGGCGGGGACACAGGGCAGGCGGGGGGGGGGTGTCCATGGGGCGGGGTCCATGGGGCGAGCAGGGACACAGGGCAGGCGGGGGGGTCCATGGGGCGAGGCAGGGACACAGGGCAGGCGGGGGGGGGGTGTCCATGGGGCGAGGCAGGGACACAGGGCAGGTGGGGGTGCGGTCCACGGGGCGGGGTCCATGGGCGAGGCAGGGACACAGGGCAGGTGGGGGGGCGGTCCATGGGGCGGGGTCCATGGGGCGAGGCGGGGACACAGGGCAGGCGGGGGGGGTGTGTCCATGGGGCGGGGTCATGGGGCGAGGCAGGGACACAGGGCAGGCGGGGGGGGGTCCATGGGGCGAGGCAGGGACACAGGGCAGGCGGGGGGGGGTGTCCATGGGGCGAGGCAGGGACACAGGGCAGGTGGGGGGGCGGTCCACGGGGCGGGGTCCATGGGGCGAGGCAGGGACACAGGGCAGGCGGGGGGGCTGTCCATGGGGTGATGCGGGGACACAGGGCAGGCGGGGGGGGTCCATGGGCGAGGCAGGGACACAGGGCAGGTGGGGGGGGCGGGGTCCATGGGGCGAGGCAGGGACACAGGGCAGGTGGGGGGGGTCCATGGGGCGAGGCAGGGACACAGGGCAGGCGGGGGGGGTCCATGGGGCGAGGCAGGGACACAGGGCAGGCGGGGGGGGGGGTGTCCATGGGGCGAGGCAGGACACAGGGCAGGTGGGGGGGCGGTCCACGGGGCGGGGTCCATGGGGCGAGGCAGGGACACAGGGCAGGTGGGGGGGCGGTCCACGGGGCGGGGTCCATGGGGCGAGGCGGGGACACAGGGCAGGCGGGGGGGGGGTGTCCATGGGGCGGGGTCCATGGGGCGAGGCAGGGACACAGGCAGGCGGGGGGGGTCCATGGGGCGAGGCAGGGACACAGGGCAGGCGGGGGGGGGGTGTCCATGGGGCGAGGCAGGGACACAGGGCAGGTGGGGGGGCGGTCCACGGGGCGGGGTCCATGGGGCGAGGCAGGGACACAGGGCAGGCGGGGGGGGGGTGTCCATGGGGCGAGGCAGGGACACAGGGCAGGTGGGGGGGCGGTCCACGGGGCGGGGTCCATGGGGCGAGGCAGGGACACAGGGCAGGTGGGGGGGCGGTCCAGGGGCGGGGTCCATGGGGCGAGGCGGGGACACAGGGCAGGCGGGGGGGGGGTGTCCATGGGGCGGGGTCCATGGGGCGAGGCAGGGACACAGGGCAGGCGGGGGGCTGTCCATGGGGTGATGCGGGGACACAGGGCAGGCGGGGGGGGGGTTCCATGGGGCGAGGCAGGGACACAGGGCAGGCGGGGGGGGTTCCATGGGGCGAGGCAGGGACACAGGGCAGGCGGGGGGGGGGTGTCCATGGGGCGAGGCAGGGACACAGGGCAGGCGGGGGGGGGGTCCATGGGGCGAGGCAGGGACACAGGGCAGGCGGGGGGGGTCCATGGGGCGAGGCAGGGACACAGGGCAGGCGGGGGGGGGGTGTCCATGGGGCGAGGCAGGGACACAGGGCAGGTGGGGGGGCGGTCCACGGGGCGGGGTCCATGGGGCGAGGCAGGGACACAGGGCAGGCGGGGGGGGGGTGTCCATGGGGCGAGGCAGGGACACAGGGCAGGTGGGGGGCGGTCCACGGGGCGGGGTCCATGGGGCGAGGCAGGGACACAGGGCAGGTGGGGGGGCGGTCCATGGGGCGGGGTCCATGGGGCGAGGCGGGGACACAGGGCAGGCGGGGGGGGGGTGTCCATGGGGCGGGGTCCATGGGGCGAGGCAGGGACACAGGGCAGGCGGGGGGGCTGTCCATGGGGTGATGCGGGGACACAGGGCAGGCGGGGGGGGGTGTTCCATGGGGCGAGGCAGGGACACAGGGCAGGCGGGGGGGGGGGGTCCATGGGACGAGGCAGGGCAAGGGGCGGGTCTATGGGGCCCGGGGTGTGTTTGCTCCTCCCGGCCCGTAGGGGGCCCCAGGAACCCGCCCCCACACTCCGGTGCTGACATGCAGCGTCCAGTGAAGAGGCTGAAAAAGCCTCTGCCCCCCCCCTCCCCCCCATATTTGCAGCACAGCAGGTGGCTGCTCCCGTGGAGTCACTGCCCCCCCCCCCCAGGGGGTTTCTCCCCGCACAGGGTCTGCCAGCGTCTCCCCCCCCACACACCCCGGAGGTTAACCCGGCTCCCCCCCCGCGCCCCGGGACTTAACCCGGCCTCCCCCCGCCCCCCCGGTTTTCCCCTCCAGCCCCTCTTCCGCCGCTACCTGGAGTAGCTTGATCCCCCCTGGCCAGTACATGTCTGCCCCCCGCAATGTGCCCCCCCCCGCTCAGACCCTGACACCCCCCCGCTGCAATGTGCCCCCCCCGCTCAGACCCTGACACCCCCCCGCTGCAATGTGCCCCCCCCCGCTCAGACCCTGACACCCCCCGCTGCAATGTGCCCCCCCCGCTGCAATGTGCCCCCCCCGCTCAGACCCTGACACCCCCCCTGCAATGTGCCCCCCCGCTCAGACCCTGACACCCCCCCGCTGCAATGTGCCCCCTCCGCTCAGACCCTGACACCCCCCCGCAATGTGTCCCCCCCGCTCAGACCCTGACACCCCCCCGCAATGTGCCCCCCCGCTCAGACCCTGACACCCCCCCGCTGCAATGTGCCCCCCCTGCTCAGACCCTGACACCCCCCCGCTGCAATGTGCCCCCCCGCTCAGACGCTGACACCCCCCGCTGCAATGTGCCCCCCCGCTCAGACCCTGACACCCCCCCCCCGCAATGTGCCCCCCCGCTCAGACGCTGACCACCCCCCCGCTCCCCCCAAAGAGGAGGCAGCAAGTTGTGAGTTGAAGTAAGGGCAGGGAGAGGGCAGTGGCAACAGCGAAGGTTACTGCGCATGCTCAGTTCGGGTGAGCATGCGCAGTGTAACCAAAGTTGCAAATCGGCAGCGGGAGCCGGGCCGGGATCATGCAGGTACCGGGGAGACGGAACCGACCCTCGGGCCCCCCCCGGGCAGCGCCGGCGGGGGTCGGGCACGGAATGGCCCCGGGGGGGTCGGGCTGGGCGCTGCCCCGGGTGGGGTCCCACGGGGGGGTCGGGCACAGGGGCGCTGCGCTCGGGGGGGGTCGCACGGGGGGGTCGGGCACAGGGGCGCTGCGCTCGGGGGGGTCCCACGGGGGGGTCGGGCACAGGGGTGCTGCCCCGGGGGGGTCGCACGGGGGGGTCGGGCACAGGGGCGCTGCCCCGGGGGGTCCCACGGGGGGGTCGGGCACAGGGGCGCTGCGCTCGGGGGGGTCCACGGGGGGGTCGGGCACAGGGGCGCTGCCCCGGGGGGGTCCCACGGGGGGGTCGGGCACAGGGGCGCTGCGCTCGGGGGGGGTCGCACGGGGGGTCGGGCACAGGGGCGCTGCCCCGGGGGGGTCCCACGGGGGGGTCGGGCACAGGGGCGCTGCCCCGGGGGGGTCCACGGGGGGGTCGGGCACAGGGGCGCTGCGCTCGGGGGGGGTCGCACGGGGGGGTCGGGCACAGGGGCGCTGCCCCGGGGGGGTCCCACGGGGGGGGTCGGGCACAGGGGCGCTGCCCGGGGGGGGTCCCACGGGGGGGTCGGGCACAGGGGCGCTGCGCTCGGGGGGGGGGTCGCACGGGGGGGTCGGGCACAGGGGCGCTGCGCTCGGGGGGGTCCCACGGGGGGGTCGGGCACAGGGGCGCTGCCCCGGGGGGGTCCCACGGGGGGGTCGGGCACAGGGGCGCTGCGCTCGGGGGGGGTCGCACGGGGGGGTCGGGCACAGGGGCGCTGCCCCGGGGGGGTCCCACGGGGGGGTCGGGCACAGGGGCGCTGCCCCGGGGGGGTCCCACGGGGGGGTCGGGCACAGGGGCGCTGCGCTCGGGGGGGGTCGCACGGGGGGGTCGGGCACAGGGGCGCTGCCCGGGGGGGTCCCACGGGGGGGTCGGGCACAGGGGCGCTGCCCCGGGGGGGTCCCCACGGGGGGGTCGGGCACAGGGGCGCTGCGCTCGGGGGGGTCGCACGGGGGGGTCGGGCACAGGGGCGCTGCGCTCGGGGGGGGGTCGCACGGGGGGTCGGGCACAGGGGCGCTGCGCTCGGGGGGGTCCCACGGGGGGGTCGGGCACAGGGGCGCTGCCCCGGGGGGGTCCCACGGGGGGGTCGGGCACAGGGGCGCTGCGCTCGGGGGGGTCGCACGGGGGGGTCGGGCACAGGGGCGCTGCCCCGGGGGGTCCCACGGGGGGGTCGGGCACAGGGGCGCTGCCCCGGGGGGTCCCACGGGGGGGTCGGGCACAGGGCGCTGCCCCGGGGGGGTCCCACGGGGGGGGTCGGGCACAGGGGCGCTGCCCCGGGGGGGTCCCACGGGGGGTCGGGCACAGGGGCGCTGCCGTCGGGGGGGGTCGCACGGGGGGTCGGGCACAGGGGCGCTGCCCCGGGGGGGTCCCACGGGGGGGTCGGGCACAGGGGCGAGTCCAGGGGCGCTGCCCCGGGGGGCCCGGCTAGGTGCCAGGTGCCATGGGGCTGCGTGAGCGGCGGTGTCACCTCGCCAGTGAGTGGGGGGGGCGAGGCGGGGGGCCCTCCTTCTGCTCGCCGCAGTAACGCCCCCCTTTTGCCCCCCAGGCGTCCATGGCCAACGACTCCCTGCAGGCGGCGGCCCGGAGGTTCCTGGATTTTGTGAATCGGGGCCCCTCCCCTACCACGGTAAGGGGCTGGGGGGCGCCTGGGGGAAAGGGGTTTGCAGCCGGGGGGGCAGGGCCCTGTCCAGGCTTTCAGCACATCGGCAGAGCTGCCCCCGGCGACGCCGAGCTCGCTGCTCGCACCCTTCCGGGGGCCCCTTCGCCCCCTCCCGGCTCCAGCCTCTGTTCCCATGGGGCGGGTGGTGGCAGCAGAGGGGGGAGATACTGGCCAGACTGGGAGGGCCCCAGCTCACCAGGGTGTTAACCCCGGTTTATCGCTGCCCACACCCGGCTCCTGGGCACCGGGCCCATTGCTCACACCGCCCCTGCCCGGCTCCCTCTCCTGCCCCGTGCTCACCCCACCACCCTGCCCCTCTCTCCACAGCTGCCCGCTGCCCTCCCCCCCGCCCGGAGCCTGGGCCTGTGTCCAGGGGCTTCGCTCCCGCTGGCAGCCAGGCAGGGGACGCGGCGGGCTGCAAGGAGCCAGCCTCCCCACTTGTTTATCAGAAGCTTGCAGGACGCTGCAGGGTGTGGAGTCCACCCCCCCTCCCCGGGGAGGGGGGCAGCAGCTGCAGTCCCGGGGGGAGCGGGGGAAGGTTTGCTGGCAGAGCAGGTTGGGAATTGCAAGCCGGGGGGGGCTCCCAGTGCCAGCTGCCCAGCCCTGCTGAGCGCGTGCGGATCCGGGGGTGGGCCTGCTTCCTCCTCACTCCCTGCCCCGGAGCAAAGTCCCGTCCCAGACTCTTACCAGCACAGCCGGGGCCGACTCCGCAGGTGCTTGGCACCCGAGCCAGGCGCTGTGCGGGGGGAGCTGCCCTCTGAGCTCCCTGCCCCATTGGGGAGCTCTCACCCCGCCGGGGGGGTCTGCGCTTCCCTGCAGAGGGCCCTGTGAAATCCCTGCCCTCCAGACAGCGGGGCTGGGGGGCAGGGGCTGCCATTCCCACGCACTGCTCTGCATGGACCCATCTCAGAGCCGCTCGGGCACAGCACCCTGGCGAGCCGCCGGCTGGCAGAGGAGCAGAACCACTTTCCTGCGGTCGATGCCCACTGGCCCCACGGGTGAGGGGCTGCCATGGCCCGGGGGAGGGGCTCAGTCTCCGTGCCGCCCGTTGTGACGGTCTCCCCGGGGTGCAGCCTGGAACTGGGGTACTGTCCCACCAGCCTGGGCTCCCTCTCCCTCTGGGATGCCCCTCCAGGTCCTGCACCCACACAGCCATCCCCAGGCAGGCACGCACCCAGCTGGGTGACGGGAATGCTTCTCCTACCCACTCATGAGCCCTCAATAGAGCGGCCCCAGCCAGTCCCCCCCAGCGTCCCAGCCTTGCACCCCAGAGCTGGGCAGAAGCATGGCCAGTGTGAGTTACTACCCAGTCCGCCCCCGTCCCTGTGGAGAGCTCACGCCCCAGCCCCTGCTCCTGAGCAGATTTCCCTTTGCGCTTCAGACGGCGCACGGCCGTGGGTACAGAACCCAAACCCGCGTGATTAGCGACAGAACGGTAGATGTGAAGTGATTATAAGCAATACGTGGACACAGCACAGTCAATTACCCAAGAAACCGAACCAAACCACAAGCTACATGTTCTGAACGAGACGGGATTTAAGCAAGCAGTGTCTCGTCCGGCTGGTGCAAACGGCTCCCCAGTCTTCCATCACAGGCTGGGTGTCACGGAGTGTGGGGGAGTCCGGCCCTGCACCCCTTTTTCCCGGATTTACTGGGAGTCTCAGCCAGCCAGTAGAACAGAAGGTTTATTAGAGATGCCAGAAACACAGTCCAAACAGAGCTTGTCAGTACAACCAGGACCCCTCAGCCGGGCCCTTCTGGGGGGCAGGGAGCTTAGACCCCAGCTCGGGGCTCCCTGCATTTCACCCCACAGCTCCAAACGGAGGCAGGGAGGCCAGACCCTGTCTGCCTCTCTCCCCTCCTCTCCAGCCAGTTTCAAACTGAAACTCTTTAGCCCCTCCTCCCCCTTTGTCTTTTTCCCGGGCCAGGAGGTTACCTGATTCCTTTGTTTTAACACCTTTATTTTTTACCTTTGCAGGGGAGGGGCCGGGCCATTTGTTGCCAGGAGACAGGGCCATTTTCTGTGTTTAGGCCTTTGCCCACCCCTGCCTTTTAGGGCTTTGTAACAATTATGCACCGTTGTCCCACCACCTAAATACTCAAGCACTGCATAGGGGAAACCGAGGCACCCACACAGTACTCAGGAAAACCTTAACAACAGTCCTAGTTCGTTACACTGGGATTCCCTCCTTCCGCCTGTGTTGTACTTAAAGTACTATGCAGGATCCTTCCAAGGGGATTAAGGCAAAACGCCACATTGATTAGTAATGCAGGTATCAATTAATACTTTAGCATATGCATATGATATATATCTCACACTCATGCACTCACACACACACACAAACACACTCCGTCTTGCTGTTGTTACCAACTGGTTGCTCCCCTTAACTGCACTGGCCAGGTGAGTTAGATGGGGGAGGGGTGGAGCCGGGCTTCTGCCGATCCAGATCGATGCTCCGATGGTGACGAGACGAGACCCGGGGTCCTTCTGCCAGACACCTCACTTTTATAGCAGCTTCCCTCTTATGCAAATCCACTCCAGATTCAAACTCTGGGTCTGTGTCCGTTGGTCTGTGTCCGTTGGTCTGTGCGCTGCTTTTCTCTGGGTGTTGTCCCAAGGCTGCTTAAAGAGGGTGTTACCGAAAGAAGGTGCTTGCTTCTAATCCCCAAGGCCTGTCAATATGTCTGCTCTTCTTTGCCACTTGATTGTTCTTGGATCTGGCTCCCATCCCCTCTCCAACTGTTGCAGTGTCTGGAGGTGGGTGTCTTCCAAGCCTCACTCATTCACACCTCGTTCAGTCAATAGGGCAATTGATTACAGAGTGGGGGGAAGATCTTATCCTACTCCTAGCAAACAGACACATGTTTCTTCTACTTTAACTATACTATCCTTAGGGGCTAGAACATCTAATACAAAGTTTTCTATATAGGGATCTAATACAAAGTTCCCATATCAAATAGGGATCTAATACAAAATGGGGATCTAATACAAAGTTGTATGAAAATAGAGAGGCACAATGCCAAGTCATATAAATACAAAATAACACAATGCAAGATGCAATGTCATAAAGATAAAGATACTTAATACAAAATAACACAATGCAACATCATAAGGATTCATAGAAATACTTAATACAGAGATTTCTCTCTACACCTGGACCCCCTCTCCCACTCAGTCCTGGGCTTTCCAGGAGCTGAGTTCGGGGGGGAGTGAGGCCGGGGATGATGTCGCTTCCCCCATTTATAGCTCCCGCTAGCGTGATGGACTGATCCAACAGTCCCCGCTGTGTAGTGCTCTCTCCGAGAGCGTTCCACTGGACCCGGTTCCTGGGGTGATCCCTGGGAGTGTGCGCCCCTCAGTGGGCCATCGACACCGGTTGGCTGTTTTCTTGTTGTACCTGAAAGGCTGCTGGTGGGTGATTCAGTGACCCCCACAGGCAGACTTCTCACTCGAGACCCAGCCACGGCCCGTACAATCCAACGGGAGAGTAATGGGCAACGGATTGCAGCTTTTAAAAGGACACCTCGCCAGGCAGACTTTGTACCAAACACATCCTAGCACCCTGTGCCCGACCCCCCCGTGTGACCCCCCCCCCCCCAGCACCGTCATCCTAGCACCATGGTGAATCTGGGGGGCCGGGTGTGGCTTTGGGGTACAGCGGGTCTCACCCGCTGACGGCTTGTGTGCTTCCCCGCAGTGGTCGCCGAGTGCCGGAGCCGCCTGCTGCAGGCAGGGTTCCGGGAGCTGAAGGAGGTGGAGCACTGGGACATCCAGCCTGAGCACAAGGTAGGGCAGGGGGCCGCCTGGGGCCCGGGCTGGGGACGTGGGGTGCTCTTGTGCCCTGGCCTGCGGCTTTGGGGGCACAGCACATTTGTGGGGCAAGGGGGCGGCTTGGTGGTGTGGGCCTGACTTCTCCCCACCCCCAGGACAGGGCTGAGGGGGTCCTGGCCCCGACGCTGTGGGGATGGGCTCAGGCTAACGCAGCCACTGCTGCCTCTCCCCTTTTCTCTCAGTACTTCGTGACCCGGAACTACTCCACCCTCATCGCCTTCGCCGTCGGGGCCCGGTACCAGCCCGGCAACGGCTTCAGTCTGATCGGCGCCCACACGGACAGCCCCTGCCTCAGGGTGAGGGACCTCTCGCACCCGGGACGCCGGCTGCCTCCTCCCGACTGTCGCTGGTTCCCCTGGGGCTCCGTCCTTGCCTGCCCCATCACCTGCTCCACCTGGCCCTGCCCGGAGCGCTCCCTGGCCTCTGTCTGGATCCCTTCCCCTGGAGCACCCCCCTGCCCTGCCAGGCTCCAGGGCCTCGCCCAGGCAGGGATCGCTGTGGGGCGGGATCTCAATGTGTCCACGCCCGGAGCTGGCTTCATGTGTCCCCCCCGGAGCCCCATGCTTGGTGGCGTCCCCGGTGCCGGTGCCCGGGGGGCTGTGGCCAAGCCAGAGGTGCCCAGGCCCCGCTGCTGCTGCCGGTGCCCGGGGGGCTGTGGCCGAGCCGGAGGTGCCCCTCGTGGGCAGTGCCCAGGCCCCGCTGCTGGTGCCCGGGGGGCTGTGGCCGAGCCGGAGGTGCCCCTCGTGGGCAGTGGCCAGGCCCCTCTGGCTGGTGACGTGCTGCTGGCTCTCTCACAGGTGAAGCGTCGCTCCAAGAGAGGCCAGGCGGGCCTGGTGCAGGTGGGCGTGGAGACCTACGGAGGTGGGATTTGGGGCACCTGGTTCGACCGGGACCTGACCGTGGCCGGGCGGGTGATCGTCAAGGTGAGTCTGGCCTGGGCTGGGCGCTGCTCCCGGTCCGCAGCTCCGCGTCCGCGGGTCTCAGCCATGGTGGGATCCGCTCCCGTCCATGGGTCCCGGATCCCAGAGTCCGTCCGTCGCACCCCCATTCCCCCTCGTCCGACTCCCTCCCCCACGAGGAACACACACCTCCCCTGTCTGCGGGGATATGGGCGGCTGGGGGGGCAGGTGCAGAGGCAACGCCCCCGGCAGGCAGAGACCCTCACCCCGTGGATTGGATCCTTCCAGCCCCCGTCCCGGCTGGGGGGCTGGGGGCCAGGCCTGTCCCTCCCCCGGGTGAGGGCTGACTCCTGGGATGGGCTCGCTGACCCGCCCCCCCTGCTTTGCTTTCAGGAGCCGGCGGGGCGGCTGGAGCAGCGGCTGGTGTGGGTGGAGCGGCCCGTCCTGCGCATCCCACACCTGGCCATCCACCTGCAGCGCAGCGTTAACGAGAGCTTCGGGCCCAACACGGAGCAGCACCTGTGAGCCGCCAGTGGGGCTCGAGGGGGGGGGTGCAGGCGTCCCCCTCCCACGCCAGCCCATGGGCGCTGCTGTCCCCGCGCCCTCCCCAGGGGCCGGGCCCGGCGGAGCTTCCTGCCCTTGCCCTCCCCAGCCGGCTCACACGGGGCCCGGGCTGCCAGGTCTGGGGGGCTGCCTGGGAGCCGCAGGGGACCGTGAGGGGCACAGAGATGGGGGGAGGATCGCAGGCCTGGGGCAGGGTGTCCCCCTCAGTCACTCCCAGGGCATGGGCGTCTGACACTCCTTTCTCTGCCAGTCGGCTGGTGGGCCCCTGGGGAGCAGGGTGAGGGCGTGCCCGAGGAGGGGCTCGCTCTGGCCATTGCCCCGGGATGCGGGTTGGAAATGCCCAGGTGACCGACCGAGCCCTTTGCCCCGCAGGGTGCCCATCCTGGCCACTACCATCCAGGAGGAGCTGGAGAAGGAGGTGCCCAAGGCCGGGGCTCCCAGCGCTGCTGATGCCCAGGTGAGGCAGGAGGGTCCCTGGGGGTGTCAGAGCCCAGCTCCCCATCATGTGGGTTTGTGCAGCGAGTGTCCCCTGCTCGGCATGCTGGGGGGCCCTGGGCCAGGGGAAACCCAGCTAGGAGCTGCCGTGTTCCCGGGAGAGCCGGGGGGCCCTGGGCCGGGGGAAACCCAGCCAGCAGCTGCAGAGTTCCTGGGAGAGCCGGGGGGCTGGGGCCGGGGCTGGGGGAAACCCAGCCAGGAGCTGCCGTGTTCCCGGGAGAGCCGGGGGGCCAGGGCTGGGGGAAACCCAGCCAGCAGCTGCAGAGTTCCTGGGAGAGCCGGGGGGCTGGGGCCGGGGCCGGGGGAAACCCAGCCAGGAGCTTCAGAGTTCCCGGGAGAGCCGGGGGGCTGGGGCCGGGGCTGGGGGAAACCCAGCCAGGAGCTGCAGAGTTCCCGGGAGAGCCGGGGGGCTGGGGCCGGGGCCGGGGGAAACCCAGCCAGCAGCTGCAGAGTTCCCGGGAGAGCCGGGGGGCTGGGGCCGGGGCTGGGGGAAACCCAGCCAGCAGCTGCAGAGTTCCCGGGAGAGCCGGGGGGCTGGGGCCGGGGCTGGGGGAAACCCAGCCAGGAGCTGCAGAGTTCCCGGGAGAGCCGGGGGCCGGGGCTGGGGGAAACCCAGCCAGGAGCTGCAGAGTTCCCGGGAGAGCCGGGGGGCTGGGGCCGGGGCCGGGGGAAACCCAGCCAGGAGCTGCAGAGTTCCCAGGAGAGCCGGGCGGGGGCTGGGGCCGGGGCTGGGGGAAACCCAGCCAGGAGCTGCAGAGTTCCCGGGAGAGCCGGGGGGCCGGGGCCGGGGGAAACCCAGCCAGCAGCTGCAGAGTTCCCGGGAGAGCCGGGGGGCTGGGGCCGGGGCCGGGGGAAACCCAGCCAGCAGCTGCAGAGTTCCCGGGAGAGCCGGGGGGCTGGGGCCGGGGCTGGGGGAAACCCAGCCAGCAGCTGCAGAGTTCCCGGGAGAGCCGGGGGGCTGGGGCCGGGGCCGGGGGAAACCCAGCCAGGAGCTGCAGAGTTCCCGGGAGAGCCGGGGGGGCTGCGGCCAGGCGGTGCTGCCCTGCGGGGAGGGATCTCGTGGCCTGTGCACGGCGTTCACCCCCCCGGGGGGCTCTGCTCTCTCCCCAGACGGAGCGACACGCCCCCGCCCTGCTGTCCCTGCTCTGCTCCCAGCTGGGCGTGACGCCGGAGCAGATTGTGGCGATGGAGCTGTGTCTGGCGGATACGCAGCCGGCGGTGAGTGCCAAGGACCCAGCCCGGGGGGCCGGGCATCACCAAGGCGGTGGCTTCTCCCTCCGGCCCCAGGCCGACTGGTACAGGGCTGAGGGTCAAATCTGCCACGAGGGTCCCTGCCCTGCCCTGCTGGTGATGAGCCGCCCGGGTTGGGACCATCCTTCATGTTGTCACATCCACAGGATCGGGGCTGTGCCCCCAGGTTTGGGTCAGTCCCTTGGTGTGATGTGCCAGACCCCCCAGGGTCCCACTCTTCCCCCGCCTCCTAGACTAGACCTGTGGGCGCCAGCCTCCTGCTGCACCCCGGGCACTCTGCCCAGCAAGTCCTGCTGAGACACACCCTGGGAGGAAGCAGGGTGCTACTCAGGAGGAGGGTGCCCCCTGCCCCACACACACAGAATCCTAGACGATTAGGGTTGAAGTATCAGAGGGGTAGCCGTGTTAGTCTGGATCTGTAGAAGCGACAAAGGGTCCTGTGGCACCTTATAGACTAACAGACGTATTGGAGCATAAGCTTTCGTGGGTGAATACCCACTTCTTCAGATGCAAGCAGTGGAAATGTCAAGCTTTTGCTCCAATACGGCTGTTAGTCTATAAGGTGCCACAGGGAACCTTTGTCGCTTCTAGGGTTGGAAGAGACCTTGGGAGGTTCTAGTCCAACCCCCTGCTCAAAGCAGGACCAATCCCAACTAAATCATCCCAGCCAGGGCTTTGTCAAGCCAGGCCTTAAAAACCTCTAAGGAAGGAGATTCCACCACCTCCCTAGGGAACCCATTCCAGTGCTTCACCACCCTACTAGTGAAAAAGTTTTTCCTAATATCCAACCTAAACCTCCCCCTCTGCAACTTGAGACCTTTACTCCTTGTTCTGTCATCTTCTACCACTGAGAACAGTCTAGATCCATCCTCTTTGGAACCCCCCTTTCAGGTAGTTGAAGGCTGCTATCAAATCCCCCCTCACTCTTGTTGTGGAAAAATTAACCACACGTTGTGTTTGAATCAGAAACGCCAGAGGCTTCTTTATTAATAAAGCATATATGCTGGGAAGCAACACATGGCCGCATGGGATACAACCAAGGTGGCTTCCAAATTACAAAAGGCGGTTACATCTCTTATATACCTTTCACTTACATGCACTTGCATTCAAACAGTAGACTTCCTCTTTGGTAGTTTTCCTACCAGACCAAGAGGAAATTCCTTATATGGCATATTGAGTAACAAAACATATTTTTAATTAAAAAGCAAAGTTGTGATTAAACTGTAGATCATAGAAAATGTAGCTTAGCATTGCGGTTTTTTATACTTCTAGCTGAGCTGGTTGCTTATCACCCACCATACCCTACTTCCTCTTCTGACCTTTGCCTTACATACCATTTTAACTAAAGGTCTTTGGGACAGACAGGGTGGACAGGGTGGACAGGGTGGACCCCAGACACAGCAGTTTACTATATGAGCAAAAATGCAAAGAGGGGCTGGGGACTTCTACACTCTTCTCTTCTGCAGGCTAAACAATCCCAGTTCCCTCAGCCTCTCCTCATAAATCATGTGCTCCAGCCCCCTAATCATTTTTGTTGCCCTCCGCTGGACTCTTTCCAATTTATCCACATCCTTCTTGTAGCGTGGGGCCCAAAACTGGACACAGTACTCCAGATGTGGCCTTACCAGTGCCGAATAGAGGGGAATGATCACGTCCCTCGATCTGCTGGAAATGCTCCTACTTATACAGCCCAAAATGCCGTTAGCCTTCTTGGCAACAAGGGCACACTGTTGACTCATATCCAGCTTCTCGCCCACTGTAATCTCCAGGCCCTTTTCTGCAGAACTGCCGCTCAGTCGGTCCCCACCCCTCCCCACACCCCTCCCAGTCTTTTGTTTTGGAGGGGGAGGGTTTGCTCAGCCTGGGTGCCCAGGGGTGGGGAAGTCCTGGCGTCTGGCTGGCGACCGCATGGATCTGGGTCGGTCTCAGCCTGTTCCCTAGCGAGTCCTCAGCCCGCCCAGACAGGGCTTGTCTCACTGCGGATGCTGTAGCGCTTCCCTATAGAGACGATCTGTGCGCCAGGCGGGGTTCTCCCCTGGGTGCTGGCGATCCCCCCCCAGCGCAGCAGACGCGTTCATCCATCCGCCGAGCGCCGGCTGCCCTGGGGCTGGGTCGGCTTCGCTCCGCCACTCGGGGGCTGGGTTTTCCCATCTCCTGCGTTACGAGAACCCGCCCTGGCCCTGGCCACGCTCTGTCCAGGCGTCTCTGCTACCCGCAGTGCCCTCCCCGCTGCTCCCCCCTTTGCTGGGTGACAGACGGGCTCCCACCCCAGGCCCCTGTGTGTGTGTCCACAGGCCCGTCGGACCCCCAGGGGAGCAGCAAGGGGTGGTCAATGGGGAGACAGCTGTGGGGTGGAGAGCTTGGGGGGCAGAGATCCCTTGTCAGACCCGGCGTGGTGCAGCCCCCGCAAATGCTGAAGGGCTGTGACCGGGGCTAAGGCCCCAAACATGGAGCCATTCGCCCTGCCTCTGGCTCCAAAGTCAGTTCCCAGGTGGGGGAGCCCCCAGCGGGGGGCCAGCCCTTTGTTCTCAAGCTGGGGTCTTTCCTTAAGGACTCTTCATTCCACCCAGATGGGGAGGTGCCGCCCCCACCCCGTCTCTGAGTCTGCCCGGAGAGCAAACGTAACCCCTATTCCCCGCTGGGTCGCCATGGCCGTGTAGGGGAAACTGAGGCACACGGGACTGCTACAAACACTACAGTAAATTCCCACATGGTTGCATCTGTGTGGCCAGGGTTGCGAGCAGGCTGCCTGCTCTGGTGCTGATGGCGACTCGGGGTCCCTGCTCTTAGCCAGCCCGCGGGGCTGCACCGTCCCCCACTGTCCTTCCCCCACCAGCTCCCGCCTGGGGCCTGCAGGGCCCGGTGTGGCTGCTGCACACTTCCCCTGGCAGCAGCCTCTGCCGCGGGCCCCCAGCCTCCAGGGCCTGGTGTCTGCGCCCCTCAGGCTGAGCATCTGCTGCCGCTGACCCCCGGGAGTGAGCGCTCGGGAGCCTGGCATGGATGGACGACCCACGGTGCCCAGAGATCCCGGCCGAGCCAGCCCCCGGCTTGTGCCTCCTCCTCGGAGGCTGCCCCCCACTCCCTGCAGCAGAGCCCCCAGGGCAATCTCCAAGCAGGCGGTGTGCAGCCGGGCTCCCCAGGGCACCAGTACCCCTGCACCCCACTCGGCCGTGCTTGCCCAGGGTGTGGTGGGGCACCGCCCGAGCAGCTGGATCTGTGCGTACGTGCAGGGCCCAGCCCGGGGTTCCGGTGGGAATCGGGCCCAGAGCCCTGCTGGGATGGGGCTGGCGGAAACAGGCCCAGAGCCCTGCTGGGATGGGGCTGCCCGGCTCCGCCCGCTCCCCCGCCTGGGGCTCCGGTGGGAACCGGGCCCGGAGCCCTGCTGGGATGGGGCTGCCTGGCTCCGCCCACTCCCCCCGCCTGGGGCTCTGGTGGGAACCGGGCCCGGAGCCCTGCTGGGATGGGGCTGCCTGGCTCCGCCCACTCCCCCCGCCTGGGGCTCCGGTGGGAACCGGGCCCGGAGCCCTGCTGGGATGGGGCTGGCGGAAACAGGCCCAGAGCCCTGCTGGGATGGGGCTGCCCGGCTCCGCCCGCCCCCCCGCCCGGGTGACGGGTCCCGTTTGCTCGTCTCGTTTCAGACGTTAGGCGGCGCCTTAGACGAGTTCATCTTCTCCCCCCGCCTGGACAATCTGCACAGCTGCTACTGCGCCCTGCAGGTGAGTGGGGGGGCTGCACGGGGGGGGCCATGTCCCACCCCACCCCCTGCCCTGCGCTCCTCTCTGGGGGGCAGGACGTCAGCAGGGCCCCGTGGGGACCCCCCCTCTGGCAGGACTGCAGTGGGGCCCCGTGGGGACCCCCCCTCTGGCAGGTCGGCAGCGGGCCCCGTGGGGACCCCCCTCTGGCAGGTCGGCAGCGGGGCCCCGTGGGGACTCCCCCTCTGGCAGGTCAGCAGCGGGCCCCGTGGGGACCCCCCTCTGGCAGGTCGGCAGCGGGCCCCGTGGGGACTCCCACTCTGGCAGGTCGGCAGCGGGCCCCGTGGGGACTCCCCCTCTGGCAGGACGGCAGCGGGCCCCTGGGGACCCCCCCTCTGGCGGGACGGCAGCGGGCCCCGTGGGGACCCCCCTCTGGCAGGTCGGCAGCGGGCCCGTGGGGACCCCCACTCTGGCGGGACGGCAGCGGGGCCCCTGGGGACTCCCCCTCTGGCGGGACGGCAGCGGGCCCGTGGGGACCCCCCCTCTGGCAGGTCGGCAGCGGGGCCCCTGGGGACTCCCCCTCTGGCGGGACGGCAGCGGGGCCCCGTGGGGACCCCCCCTCTGGCGGGACGGCAGCGGGCCCCGTGGGGACCCCACTCTGGCGGGACGGCAGCGGGGCTGGGCACGTCTCGGGGTGGAGGGGCTGTTTGTCCGGCGCTCGCCCGGCCGGTGCGGTGGCTTCTGTGGGCTCCGCCCCGGCTCAGCCCCGTGGTCTGTCTCCTCCAGGCCCTGATCGACTCCTGCGAGGCTCCCGGCTCC
This sequence comes from Macrochelys suwanniensis, assembly GCA_033296515.1. Taxonomy (NCBI): domain Eukaryota; kingdom Metazoa; phylum Chordata; order Testudines; family Chelydridae; genus Macrochelys; species Macrochelys suwanniensis. Next base: position 83,381 of record JAVFKX010000366.1, on the reverse strand, counting down.
CTCTCCCAGGAGCCCAACGTCCGCCTGGTCGCGCTGTACGACAACGAGGAGGTGAGCGGGGGGGGTGACGTGCCCCAGCTGAGAACGGGGGGGACCCTGCGCCCTTCCCCCTCCTGAAGCACTTCGCAGCACAGCACCCCCCAGCGGGGCAGGGACTGGGAGGGGCAGATCCAGCTTCTCTCCCCCCACGTCCAGAGATTCCCAGCCACTGCCGCTGCCTTTCCCTGCACCAGCAGGGCAATAGCCCAGGCACCACTCACCCCCAGGGCCCCAGTGTGGGGACAGGCTCCCAAGGGGTCTCACTCCGCCTCCAGGGGAAGCCACACGCGTCACTGCCTCCTGGGGCCGGACCTCTGGGCCTGCAGCCCCCCCTGTGAGCTCCAGGCAGCGAGTCCCCCTGAGACAGACCCCCATGGAGACTTGTACCATCTTGGGGGGCAGCCAGCGTCTGCAGGGACACGCAGCCAGCGCGGCCGACAGGCGGGTTATTAGTCCCCTGGACCGGCCCAGGGAGCCCCTGGGGAGCCGGAGAACTGGAGGTTAAAGCATCGGCCGTTCCGGTCAGCCAGAGCCCAGCCCAGCTGTAGTGAACCCCGTTGTTCAGGCTCCATTCTTGGGCAGACTCCAGGTGAGCCCTGACACCTGCCAGCAGCCAGCTCTGATCCCCCACCTCACACCTCCCCCGTCCTCTGTTCTCCAGCTGGGGGATGTTGCCTGGGGGAGGTGGGGAAATCCACCCTCTCTCGGGCGCTGATTGTGGGCGTCGGTGTCCTGTGACTGGCTTTGCCCTTGTCTCCTGGGATTCCCCATTCATCTGGGGTCAAGCCCCACCAGTGTTTTTTAATGACCCATCCCTGCTCAGACAGCCGGGCGACATTCACATCAAAGTGTCTCAGCCTCCCTGAGAGCAAACCGCCCTCCCCTCTCCCTAGTCCTGGGGGAATTCCGCGCCAAAAAATTAACAATTCTGCGCACAATATTTAAAAATTCTGCATATTTTATTTGTCAGAATAACACAATATAATCACCCCAGTTTCAATGATTTGTGGTCATTTATTTCAAAATACCTGTCAGCGAGTCTGCCTGTAACAATACAGACAACAAAAAGAGATTCAGGAAATGTTTTTTGACAAATAGATTCCTTACTAGGCCTATTAATCCAGGACTCTGAGTAAGAATTCAGTTAAACTACAATACAGAACCGTATTTCCCGCACCCCTCAGACGAAGCGCAAAGGGTGGGAGGAGTCGGGGGTAACAGAGGAGCTGAGGGAGAAGGAAGTAAATTGCTGGGAAGGAGCCTGGGTGTGAACTTGCAGGGTTGTTGAGGATGGGTGGGAAAAGTATGAAACAGGATTTCTGGGGGGGCGGGAAGAGATTGTTAGGGAGCATCCCCCATGCAGACCCTGGTGTGACGAAATAGGACTGTTGTTATGAGATGTGACGAACTAGGACTGTTGTTAATATTTTCCCTGAGTACTGTGTGGGTGCCTCAGTTTCCCTATGCAGTGCTTGAGTATCTAGGTGGTGGGACAAGGGGGCATGATGGTTACAGAGGGGCCTGGACACAGAGAAGGGCCGACACTCTGTATCCTAGCAACGGATGGCCCCGGCCCCTCCCCTGCAAAGGTGGGAGCTGAAGGTGTTGGAACCAAGGGATCAGGTGACCTCCTGGCCCGGGAAGGAGACAAAGGAGAGAGGAGGGGCTGGACAGTTTGAGTTTGGAGCTGGCCGGGGAGGAGGGGAGAGGGGCAGACAGGGTCTGGCCTCCCTGTCCCCCCCGTTTGGAGCTGTGGGGTGAAATGCAGGGAGCCCCCGGGCTGGGGTCTAAGCTCCCTGCCCCCCGGAAGGGCCCTACTGAAGGGTCCTGTTTGTACTGACAAGCTCTGGTTGGACTGTGTTCCTGGCATCTCTAATAAACCTTCTGTTCTACTGGCTGGCTGAGACTCCCAGTGAATCCGGGGAAGAGGGGTGCAGGGCCGGACTCCCCCACACTCCGTGACACCTGGCTAACCCCTAACCTCTCCCATTCAGTCAGGCACATGTGCCCCTGTCCCCATGTGTTCCTGCACCCCCACTCAAACACCCACTCCCCCATCCCCATGTGGCCTTGTGGCCCTGCACCCCTTCCCCTGTCCCCATGTGGCTCTGTACCTCCCCCCCATCCCCAAGTGTCTGTGTCCCCCCAGCCACTCCCTTGTCGCTATGTAGCTCTGCACCCCCTCCTTCATCACCATGTGCCCTGCACTTTCCTCCCCCCTGTGGCCCTGTGCCTCCACTCCCATTCAGCCCCTGCCCCAGTCTGTCCTCCCCCACTAGCCCTTATGAGCCCCTGTTTGAGGGGGAGGGATAGCTCAGTGGTTTGAGCATTGGCCTGCTAAACCCAGGGTTGTGAGTTCAATCCTTGAGGGGGCCATTTGGGGATATGGGGCAAAAATTGGGGATTGGTCCTGCTTTGAGCAGGGGGTTGGACTAGATGACCTCCTAAGGTCCCTTCCAACCCTGAGATTCTATGATTCTATGACCACCCCCACAGCACCCCACACTGTCTGTCTCCCCACAGCCCCTGTCTCCTGATCTGGCCCGCTGTGAAGAAGGCAGGCTCTTTCTCTTCCCTCGCTGGCCGGGAGCTGCTGCTGTGTTCTGTCACCACAGCACCCTCTGGTGGGCAAAAGGTGGAACGGCAGAAGTTATTTTCTGCTGGGAGCTGCAGCTCTGTTCTTGTGCCACAGTGCCCTCTGGTGGGCAAAAGGCAGAACTGCAGCAACATTTTGGCAGACGCTTTTTTCTGCACACAAAAAAATAAAATATACCTGTCTCATTAATTATGCGCACACGCAGTAGTGCAGAATTCCACCAGGAATAGCCCCGCTGGGTAACACTAATACATACAGGGCAAACTGAGGCACCCACAGGCTTTGTAAAAATAGTACCAAAAATTCCCACTTTGTCACATTGGGGAAATCTCATTCTGATATAAAAGTGTGGGCTGGTCTAGCAGGGGGCTGCGGGTCGGGATTGAGGGGCACCAGCAGGGCTGTGGGGGAGCCCAGGGCTGGGCTAGCAGGGGGCTGCGGGTCGGGAGTGAGGGGCACCGGCAGGACTGTGGGGAAGCCCAGGGCTGGTCGAGCAGGGGGCTGCGGCTTGGGACTGAGCGGCACCAGCGGGGCTGTGGGGGAGCCCAGGGCCGGGCTAGCAGGGGGCTGCGGGTCGGGATTGAGGGGCACCGGCGCAGCTGGGGGAGCTGCACTAGCCAGGGGGCTGCAGCCCCTTTCCAAGGCCAAGCAGGAGGCTGGCGTTGCCGCTGCAGAGGGAGGGGCGGGGATCTGGCTCCTGCTGGGACGTGGGGCCAGGAACAGCCTGGGGGAAACGGGGTCGTTCCCATGTGGTCCTGGGGCAGGGCCCCCCTGCTGCCAGCCGCGCTGACCAGCCCCTCCCGCAGGTGGGGTCGGAGAGCGCGCAGGGCGCTGAGTCCCTGCTGACCGAGCTGGTGCTGCGCCGCATCTCGGCCACGCCGCAGAACCTGACGGCCTTCGAGGAGGCCCTGGCCAAGTCCTACCTGATCAGCGCCGACATGGCCCACGCCGCACACCCCAACTACCTGTGAGTGATCGTGGGGAGGGGGGGAGCGGCACGTGACGGCCTCGCGGGGGCGGGGGGGACAGTTTGCTCCCTAGGCTCAGGGCTGGCTGGGGAGCAGATGGTGGCTGGGGGCGGCCCAGGAGTAACCTTCAGCTTCTCTTGCAGGGACAAGTATGAGGAGAATCACCGGCCGGCCTTCCACAAGGTGAGTGCAGCTCCTTCCCGGCAGCTGGGACTGGGGGCTCCCTCGGGGCGGGAGCTGGGGGGCGGGGGAGCTCTCCTTGCACCCCCTGCCAAGAGCCAGGTGTCACGGAGTGTGGGGGAGTCAGGTCCTGCACCCCTCTTCCCGGGATTCAATGTGACTCTCAGCCAGCCAGTAGAACAGAAGGTTTATTAGGGTTGTCAGGAAAGAGTCCAAACAGAGCTTGTAAGTATGACCAGGACCCCTCAGCTGGGCCCTTCTGGGGGGCAGGGAGCTTAGACCCCAGCTCTGGGGCTCCCTGCGTTTCACCACCCAGCTCCAAACTGACCAAGAGCCAGCCAAACCTCCAGCAGGCTCTTCCCCTCCCCCGGGGCCCCTCCTCTCACCTTTTACCATTCTCCCAGCCAAAGGTGTCACCTCCCAACCCCCGTCCTGGCTCATGTTACAGCCTCAGGTAAAGTCTCGCATTCCCGATGCAGCCTTTCCCAATGCAGCCAGCCTCCCAGGTCAGATCCATCTCGCTCTCTACTCGGTCACACCAGGCTCTTCGGATCCAGGGCCCTTCCCCAGCGCTCGCCTTGCTCCGGCCAGCTGCCTGGGGGCCTGTAACGAGGCTGGTTCTGGCGGGACCCAACTGAGAGTGCCAATTCAGGACAAACTGCTTCAAGCAGGGCAGTTACAGCCCAAGGCTGGGGTTTTTCCACCTCTAAGGCAAACCAAACCAGCCCGACAGAGGAGACTTTGGTCTCACCCCACTGGCTAACCACAAGTCACACAAGCAATTCCCTTAGACACTCCAGTTTCCCAGTCTCACCACCAGTGCCACTCGTTATGGGGACAAATGGTCATGAAAACCAATGCCCCGGTAAAAGAAAAACGGTTCTCTCGATCCCAAAGGACCAAGCCCCAGACCCAGGTCAATAGACAAATCAGATCTTACCCACAAATCACGCTGTTGCCAATCCTTTAGCATCTAAAATCGAAAGGTTTAGTCACAAAAGGAAAAAGATACAGAATTGGTTAAATGGAATCAATTAAATGCAGCAATGGCAAAGTTCTTGGTTCAGGCTTGTAGCAGGGATGGAATCAGCTGCAGGTTCAAATGAAGTCTCTGGAGAACATCCCCAGCTGGGATGGGTCCTTCAGTCCTTTGTTCAGAGCTTCCGTTTGTAGCAAAGTTCCTCCAGAGGCAAGAAGCAGGATTGAAGACAAGATGGAGGAGATGCAGCAGCTTTTTATATTCTCTTGCCATGTGGTCTCTGCTTTCTTTGTCCCAAAGACAAGCCGTCCATCACATGGCATGGAAACACCTCAGAGTCCTGTCCATAGGCAGGTCCCTGCATGCCTTGCTGAGTCACAAGGTGTATCTGCCTTCTCTCAGTGGGTCAACTGTGTAGCTGATGGTCCTCAATGGGCCATCCAGCAGGCTAGGCAGAGCAGACACCAACTCGTCTGGGATGTGACCCAGCATCATGGCACAGGTTTGAAATACAGACAGGACAGAGCCAATCCTTGTAACTTTAAATACAGAAATGATCCATGTCACAGGGCCCCGATCCCGTCCTGGAGCGAAGCCCCGTCTGCAGGCTGCTCGGAGACCCCCTCAGCCTGTGCTGGTCCTCGAGCCAACCCCTGTGGGGTTCCCGGGAACGAGACTCAGCCGGCGCCCCATTGTGGGAGGGGTTGCGGAGCACGGGAGCTCCAGGGGGCAGGGGAAGGACCTCATCCCTGCCAGTCACGGGACAGCTGCTCAGGGAGGCCGAGGGCAGGCAGCTTTGTGGGGAGCTGGGGGCAGTTCCCGCTGCCAGGGGGCGCCGCCCTCCAGCTGGGGGTCAGTGCTAGGCTGAGTCTGGGTGTTTGCGCAGGGCCCCGTGATCAAGGTGAACAGTAACCAGCGCTATGCCTCCACGGCCGTCACCGAGGCGGTGATCCGGGAGATCGCGGGCCGTGTCAACGTCCCACTGCAGGTAAGAACCCTGGCCCTGGCCAGCCCGGTCCCGCTCTCGTGGGCTGTGGCCATATATGGGTCATGCCCTGTGGGCACTGGCAGAATGGCCTCCCTGCCTGGGGGACATCCTAGTCGGGGAACCACAGGGTCTGGTCTGTGCCCAGCCTCCCAGGAGTGCCCTATGGGGGCACCAGACCCCAGGACCCCCCATGCTTCCACAGGGCAGGCCTGTGCCCTGCACCACTCCCAGACTGGGCCTTCGGGCACCAGTGACCCCTGCTCTCTGCATGGCTCCCTGCAACGAATCCAGCCGTGCCAGACACCCTTGGGAGGCTTCGTTCTCCCCTTTGGGGTGCAGTGCTCCCAGTCAGTGTCTGCAGTGAGACCTGGCAACCCTGGGGGTGCAGAGCTCCCAGCCAGTGTCTGCAGTGAGACCTGGCAACCCTGGGGGCGCAGTGCTCCCAGCCAGTGTCTGCAGTGAGACCGGGCAGCCCTGGGGGCGCAGTGCTCCCAGCCAGTGTCTGCAGTGAGACCTGGCAACCCTGGGGGTGCAGGGCTCCCAGCCAGTGTCTGCAGTGAGACCGGGCAACCCTGGGAGCGCAGTGCTCCCAGCCAGTGTCTGCAGTGAGACCGGGCAGCCCTGGGGTGCAGTGCTCCCAGCCAGTGTCTGCAGTGAGACCTGGCAAGCCTGGGGGTGCAGGGCTCCCAGCCAGTGTCTGCAGTGAGACCGGGCAACCCTGGGAGTGCAGTGCTCCCAGCCAGTGTCTGCAGTGAGGCCAGGCAGCCCTGGGGGCGCAGTGCTCCCAGCCAGTGTCTGCAGTGAGGCCGGGCAGCCCTGGGGGCGCAGTGCTCCCAGCCAGTGTCTGCAGTGAGACTGGGCAGCCCTGGGGGTGCAGTGCTCCCAGCCAGTGTCTGCAGTGAGACCGGGCAGCCCTGGGGTGCAGTGCTCCCAGCCAGTGTCTGCAGTGAGACCGGGCAGCCCTGGGGTGCAGTGCGCCCAGCCAGTGTCTGCAGTGAGACCGGGCAGCCCTGGGGGTGCAGTGCTCCCAGCCAGTGTTTGCAGTGAGACCTGGCAACCCTGGGGGCGCAGTGCTCCCAGCCAGTGTATGCAGTGAGGCCAGGCAGCCCTGGGGGTGCAGTGCTCCCAGCCAGTGTCTGCAGTGAGACCGGGCAGCCCTGGGGGTGCAGTGCTCCCAGCCAGTGTATGCAGTGAGACCGGGCAGCCCTGGGGTGCAGTGCGCCCAGCCAGTGTCTGCAGTGAGACCGGGCAGCCCTGGGGTGCAGTGCTCCCAGCCAGTGTCTGCAGTGAGACCGGGCAGCCCTGGGGGTGCAGTGCTCCCAGCCAGTGTCTGCAGTGAGACCGGGCAGCCCTGGGGGTGCAGTGCTCCCAGCCAGTGTCTGCAGTGAGACCCGGCCACCCTGGGGGTGCAGTGCTCCCAGCCAGTGTCTGCAGTGAGACTGGGCAGCCCTGGGGTGCAGTGCTCCCAGCCAGTGTATGCAGTGAGGCCAGGCAGCCCTGGGATAACAGGTGACCATATTTGGGGCACCTGGCAGCAGTTGGGTCAGAGTGAGAGAGGCAGGCCAAGGATCACAGCAGTGACGGGACCTTGAGACGTCGTCGCATCCCGCACCCTGCTCTGGGACTGAACCAAGGGAGCCTGGAGCATCTGGGATGGGGGTTTGTCCAACCCGGTTCTTCAAAACCCGCAGTGACGGATCCCCAGCCCCCCGGGGAGCCTGTTCCGGAGCGTGACTCCCCGGAGCGTTCAAAGCTTTTCCCGGTCGCTAGCCTCAGTCCTCCTGGCTGCAGGTTAAGCCCATTGCTGCTTGTCCGGCCTTCCCTGGACACGGAGAACAACTGATCCCCGATCTCTTTAGAACAGCCCGCAGCGTATTGGAAGCCAGTTCTCAGGCCCCCGCAGGCTTCCTTTCTCCACACGGGGCATGTCCGGGCTCTTTAGTCATCTGTTTCCAAACCTTTGATCAGGTTTGTTGCTGTGCGCTGGTGTCACGGAGTGTGGGGGAGTCAGGTTCTGCACCCCTCTTCCCGGGATTCAATGTGACTCTCAGCCAGCCAGTAGAACAGAAGGTTTATTAGGGTTGTCAGGAAAGAGTCCAAACAGAGCTTGTAAGTATGACCAGGACCCCTCAGCTGGGGCCTTCTGGGGGGCAGGGAGCTTAGACCCCAGCTCTGGGGCTCCCTGCGTTTCACCACCCAGCTCCAAAAAACTGACCAACAACCAGCCAAAACTCCAGCAGGCTCTTCCCCTCCCCCGGGGCCCCTCCTCTCGCCTTTTCCCATTCTCCCAGCCAAAGGTGTCACCTCCCAACCCCCGTCCTGGCTCATGTTACAGCCTCAGGTAAAGTCTCACACTCCCGATGCAGCCTTTCCCAATGCAGCCAGCCTCTCAGGTCAGATCCATCTCGCTCTCTACTCCGCCACAGCTGGCCTCTCCCCAACTTGCCCCCATCTTTCCGAACGTGCGGCTCTCAGAACTGGAGACGGCGCTGCCGCTGAGGCCTCACCATGCCGAGCAGAGCAGAACAGTTACCTCCAGTGCCTTACGTACGACGCTCCCGTTGTGAGATTTTGCAACCACATCACTTTGGTGACACACTTTCAATTTGTGATCCACTGTTACCCCCAGGTCCTGTCCAGCAGCACTGTCACCGAGCCAGTTAGTCCCTGTTTTGTACCTGTGCATTTGAGTTTTCCTCCCTAAGTGCGGTACTCTGCACTTGACTGTTGAATCCGTCTTGTTGATTTCAGACCAGTTCTCCGATTGTCAAGGTCGCTTTGGATTCTAATCCTGCCTCCAAAGTGCTTGTGACCTCCCCAGCTCGGTGTCGTCTGCACATTTTATAAGCATCGTCTCCACTCCATTATCCACGTCACAACTGAAAATACTGAATAGTGCCAGGCCCAGGACTGACCCTGGCAGAACCCCGCTAGATACACGCTTCCAGTTTGACAATGAACCCTGGATAACGACTCTTAGGGTACGGCCTTTCAGTCAGTTGCGCAGCCACCGGATAGTAATTTCATCTAGACCACGTTGCCCTAGTTCAGTGGTTCCCAAACTTTAACAACCTGTGAACCCCTTTCACTAAAATGTCAAGTCTCGCGAACCCCCTCCTAGAAATGAATATTGCCAGGGATTTTCTCCTTTACCTGAGTATCAATGATAAAAGCAGTGATCTTGGAAAGATAAAAGTTGTTTTTATGACATGCTTATTACACCCTATTTATTATTAATTATTATTTATCATGACAGTATTTTTATTACATTATGAAAACGGCAACACACTTCCAAGATCTCACTTTCGTAGCTTGTATCGCTTTGAATAAGCCTGTTATAAGACAAGGCTCCTATGTTTCATCAAGGAGTATCAGATGTGAAACAGCAGGAAGGGATTTAAGAAGCCAACTCAAAGAGTTCCTCCTACACAAGCATTCAGGTCTTGAGCAGTCCGGGCAAGCAACACACGTTACAACAAAGCTTAAACTTGTTCTTCATCATCATTTTAAAAACACTAGCTGCGTGTTTCATTTTAAAAACAGCAAAAAATAGCCACCTCCCTTTCCTTTTCTTCTAAGGAGTCTTGAAATTTAAATCTTACTGTGATAGATATGCTTGCATTGGTCTGCTTAGCTCTTGGAAGTCCAGGGGCTCCGGGCTGCTGGCTCCGTACTGCCCGGGGTCCCTAGGGACAGCTCTGTCCGCCATTAGTGAATCTTTTCCCGAGAACCCCCTGTAATATTTGGCAAACCCCCAGGGGTTCACGACCCCGTTTGGGAACCACTGCCCTAGTTTGTTTAGGAGAATGTCACTGGGACTGTGTCAAAGTCTTACTGCCATCCAGAGAGATCACGTCCACTGCTTCCCCCAGCCACTGGGCCAGTGACCCTGTCAAAGGAGGAAGCTAGGTTGGTTTGGCAGGATTTGCTTGACAAATCCATGCTGGCTTCTCCTTATAACCCCATCAGCCTCCGGGTGCTGACAAACTGATTGTTTCATAATTTGTTCTGGGATCTCCCCAGGTCTGGATGTGAGACTGATGGGTCTGTATCCCCCCCAGGTTCTCTTCCTTCCCCTTTTTACGTGTCTGCCCTTCTCCAGCCCTCCAGGAGTTTTCAGAGAGAGTTGCTAACAGTTCCGAGATTGCTTCAGCTAACTCACAGCCCTGCCGACCTGAATCCGTCTGTCTGTCTCCTCCTAATCGTCACTAACCTGCTCATTCCCTCTTCTGGCTTCTTCCTTCCCCCTCGTCGCTCACCGTAATTGTGTGGGGTGTCTGGTCACCATGAGCCTTTCGAGTGAAGCAAAATAGACTCTAACCACCTCAGCTTCTTGAGCACCAGTTCCTGGCTCGGTCCCCGCTCAGCAGTGGACCCACCCTTCCCTTGCTCCGAATGTGTTCGCAGCCCCTCCTCTTGCTGCCTGTCCCGTCCCCTGCTCGGTGAGCTCAGCCTGGCTGGCTCAGGCATGAGCTGCTCCATGCTCCTGAGTCATTCGTTGCGTTCCACTTTTTGTAGGATTCCTTCCTGACTTCCTGTTGATGGAAGCCCCACCCCACCCCCATGCCCTGCTTCCTTGGCCCAACCTGGGCTCCCCCCCCCCGCCCCCGCCTGTCTGGCTTCTCTTCGGACCCCTTCTGCCTTTGTGCTCCAGCTCAGCCTGCAGAGAGGCGTGTGGGGCAGTCACTGAGGTCTCCATTCAGAGGTGCTGGTTCCAGCCCAGGCAGCCCCAGCGGCTGTCCCCCGAATGCCTGGCCTGCTCTCCGTGTCCCGGGGAGCCCAGCAGTTCTTTCCCGCCATGGGGGGGGTGGGGGCTGCCGAGGGGATAGGCCCAGAGCTGGAATATTCCCAGGTTCCAAGGCCGGAAGGCGCCTGGGTGACCATCTCATCCGACCCCCTGTGCGGCACCGGCCGGAGAACAGCGCCCCAGTTGTTCCTCGCGCAAGCTCCAGACCATTCCCACGCTCGTCCGCAGGGGGTGTTGGCACATGCCCCTTGCTGCCCCCCAGCAGGACGGCCGGGCTCAGGGACACCCCTTGGCCGCGGGTGTCTGTGCTGCTGGCCCCACCGCTTACACCCCAGGAGGGGACCCGCAATGCTGGCTGCAGAGCTGAGACCCCCCAGGGCTGAACGCAGACTGAGGGAGAGGACACCCGAGCCGAGGGCCGTCAGGGAGGGAAGAGATGGGGCCAGACGCCCCCATTCCCCAGGGGCAGGTTCACCCTGACTGCCCCTTCCATGCCGTCCCCTCCCTCCTTGCTCACCACTGGCCCCGGGATTTCCATGGCAACTAAGAGAGGTCTGAGTGCCCCCCCCCCCCCCCGCCCGAGTCACTGGGGTAGCAGGGTAGGCCAGGAAAGACGCCCCCCCCCCCCCACGAATGGCTGCCCGGCAAGGAAGCTGTGCCCCCCTGCTGCGGTGCCCCCACCCCTGGGGCAGCCCAGATCCCGGAGCCACGGGGCGGGAGGGGGCAGCGCTGAGGGGCTCACAGCCCGCGTGCTGGGGCCTGGCCCTGGCATCTCGCCTGCTCCAGCATGTCAGGTCTGCACTGAGCCCCGAGGGAGTGGTGGGGGCTGCTCCCCCTGGTCATTATCTGGGCTCGTTAGTGGAATGCCGAGGCCGTGGTTAGCTGGGAGCCCGGCCTGGCTGGGGCTGCTCCCCGAGGCGCTAGTGGGGGCTGGGGAGTTGGGGGAATGGTCCTGACTCCTCCCCCCGCCACCCCCATCCTTGTCCTCCTGCCCGTCCCAGGAGTTCATGGTGCGGAACGACATGCCCTGCGGCACCACCATCGGGCCCATCCTGGCCTCCCGTCTGGGGCTGCGGGTCCTGGACATCGGCTGCCCACAGCTGGCCATGCACTCGATCCGCGAGATGTGCTGCACCTCCAGCGTTCTGCAGAGCATCGCCCTCTTCCAGGTGAGACCGCCCCGCCCCCCTGCACCCCCCGCCCCCTCTCCTCCTGCACCCCTCCGCCCCTTCCCCCCACCCCCTGTCCCTCTGCCCCGCCCCCCTGCAGCCCCTCCTCCTGCACCCCTCCGCCCCTTCCCCCCACCCCGTCCCTCTGCCCCGCCCCCCTGCAGCCCCCGCACTCCCTCCTCCTGCACCCCTCCGCCCCTTCCCCCCACCCCCTGTCCCTCTGCCCCGCCCCCCTGCAGCCCCTCCTCCTGCACCCCTCTGCCCCTTCCCCCCACCCCGTCCCTCTGCCCCGCCCCCCTGCAGCCCCCGCACTCCCTCCTCCTGCACCCCTCTGCCCCATCCCCCCACCCCCTGTCCCGCCCCCCCTGCAACCCCTGCACCCCCTCCTCCTGCACCCCTCTGCCCCTTCCCCCCACCCCCGTCCCTCTGCCCCGCCCCCCTGCACCCCCCGCACCCCCTCCTCCTGCACCCCTCTGCCCCTTCCCCCCACCCCCTGTCCCGCCCCCCTGCAACCCCCGCACCCCCTCCTCCTGCACCCCTCTGCCCCTTCCCCCCACCCCCGTCCCTCTGCCCTGCCCCCCTGCAGCCCCCGCACCCCCTCCTCCTGCACCTCTCTGCCCCTTCCCCCCACCCCCGTCCCTCTGCCCTGCCCCCCTGCAGCCCCCGCACCCCCTCCTCCTGCACCCCTCTGCCCCTTCCGCCCACCCCGTCCCGCCCCCCTGCAGCCCCCGCACCCCCTCCTCCTGCACCCCTCTGCCCCTTCCCCCCACCCCCTGTCCCTCTGCCCCACCCCCTGCAGCCCCCGCACCCCCTCCTCCTGCACCCCTCTGCCCCATCCCCCCACCCCCGTCCCTCTGCCCCGCCCCCCTGCAGCCCCCGCACCCCCTCCTCCTGCACCCCTCTGCCCCTTCCCCCCACCCCCTGTCCCGCCCCCCTGCAACCCCCGCACCCCCTCCTCCTGCACCTCTCTGCCCCTTCCCCCCACCCCCGTCCCTCTGCCCTGCCCCCCTGCAGCCCCCGCACCCCCTCCTCCTGCACCCCTCTGCCCCTTCCGCCCACCCCGTCCCGCCCCCCTGCAGCCCCCACACCCCCTCCTCCTGCACCCCTCTGCCCCTTCCCCCCACCCCCTGTCCCTCTGCCCCACCCCCTGCAGCCCCCGCACCCGCTCCTCCTGCACCCCTCTGCCCCATCCCCCCACCCCCGTCCCTCTGCCCCACCCCCCTGCACCCCTACAGCTCCAGGGACTGCAGAGCATCGCCCTCTCCAAGTGAAACCACGCTCTGTGCCCTTGCACCCCACCCCCTTGCAGCCCATCCCCCCACACCCTGTCCTCCTGAACCCCTTTGCCTCCATCGCCCTGCAAGCCCCGCACCCCTACACCTCTGGGGACAGCAGAAGCCGGGGTCCCCTGCACCGAGCCCCCCAACCCATCCCCCCTGCATCCGTTCCGTCTCAGGGTGCTTCAGGGTAAGTGCCAAGGTCCCCTGCAGCCCCCCCGGTCCCCACCCCACACGTGCTGACGCTCTGTGGACAATCCAGCCGGGTCCTGCTGCCCTTGCTCTCCCTGTCCACCCCCCTCCCGCCCCCGCTCCAGCCCCTCCCTGGCCACTTTCATCCCTGAATGGTTACCATAGCAACCTGCAGCGGCCTTGAGTCAGTGATTGGTTACTATGGCAACATCATCCAGCACCAAGTGACTAGCTGGTTGCCATGGTAACGCTAGTATAACTGCACCAGGAGCAGCTGGTCCCTGTCGTCTCCCTCCCCGCTTGACCCTGCCCTGGCCCCCGCCCTGATCTCTGCCTCTCTCCTTCCAGGGCTTCTTCAGGCTCTTCCCGGAGGTGAGCCGCGGCCTGCTGGTGGACTGAGCCGCGTCGGGGGGGGCTATTAAAGTGCATTCACCATTCACGGAGTGTGGCTCTGGGCGGGGGGGCAGGCGTGAGGTCACAAGAGCTCCCGTGGGGGCTGCGAGCTTCCCCCCAGGAGTGCCCGGTGGGAGAACTGGCATCCAGACACCCTGAGCTGCCCCACCGCCCAGTTGGAGGGGAGGGGACCCCCCCCACGTGTGTTTTGCCCCACACAGCCCGTGCCTGGCTGGTTCAGCAGCACCTTGGGGGGGGGAACAGGTGTTAGTGGGGATCCCCCCAGGAAGGGGCAATAGGGGAAGGAGAAGGGCCCCCTCCCTCCAAGCCCCCAGAGGGGGAGGGGCTGGGGGAATCAGAGACTGAACCCGCTCTGCAGAGAAGGGACCCCCCCAACCCGGGACCCCCTTTCGGGGGAGGGTGGGGAGATCAGCCTGGCCTGGCTGCTGCGGACCTGACAGCTTCTCTCTGGGCTGGTTTCACCCAGGGGTCCTGGCATTTTGGGGAGCGGGGGCGGGGCAGCCCCTCTGGATTGGGGCATTTGACCGTTCACTGAAACCGAACCTCGTTCTGAGCCTGGGGACAGAGGGACTGGCTGGAGCCCGGCGGCTCCCCTCCCCCGGCCAGTCCCGGGGGCACAAAGTGGGGCTCCCTCCCCGGAGCTGGCCGGCAGCAGGGAGGCGCCGTGGGGAATGGAACAATGACCGGCACTCGCTGATCCCCCGGCTGGAGCCCCGGCACGGGGGCGCAGCTTCCCCTCTGGCTTCAGCCGCCCTGAGGGGCCGTGCAGGGCCCCCCGCCTTCCCTCCGGGAACGGCAGCCCGTCCCCTCCCCTGGGCCCGGGGCAGGGCGCTAACCCCCCTCCCGCCCCACCGCAAACCAGGCGCGTCACTGGGCAGACACAGGCCTGGCTGGACCCGAAGCAGGGAAGACGTTTTAGGGGAGAGGGATTAACTTGGACCTGCTCCCCGGGGGCATGGCGGGTTCTCCATCCCTGACGGGCTGTGTCCCTAAACCAGCTGCTTTAGGGGTGATTGTGGGGCAGGTCGCTGGCCCGGGCTGTGCAGGACTCAGACCACATCCGCAGTGTCCCTCCCAGCCTTGCAGTCCATGTCTCTGTTGTTAACTCTGGAACCTAATGATGGCAGCTGGAAGGACAGAAGTGTTAGCTGCTGATCCTGGCGGCAGCTCCAGCAGGGCTGCAGGGGGACGAGGCTGCAGCTCTAAAGGGGCAGGTTGCAAAATGTTCAGTCCCTAATACAGGAGGGGGGAGTTGGGGAGACGGGAGCGAGGGCGCCTCTGCTGGGGGGCAATCGGAAGGGCCCGGGGTCATTTTGGGGGGTCTCAGACAGGCGGGGGCTGCAGGTCCGGAGGGGAAGATCTTGCAGAGCTCGGCTGGGAGGGGAATGTTTGTTCCGAACCCCGGGAGCCGGTCCTGCTGCAGCGCCGGTATTGGGGGCTGCTCGCCCTAGGCTTGGGGCTTGGCCCCCCAGGGTCACCCTCATCCGGGTCTCCCTGGCAACAGGGGAGTGGTTTAGCAGAGTACCCCTGGACACGGGTGTCACGGAGTGTGGGGGAGTCAGCGCCTGCACCCCTCTTCCCGGGATTCAATGTGACTCTCAGCCAGCCAGTAGAACAGAAGGTTTATTGGGGTTGCCAGGAAAGAGTCCAAACAGAGCTTGTCAGTATGACCAGGACCCCTCCGCTGGGGCCTTCTGGGGGGCAGGGAGCTTAGACCCCAGCCTGGGGCTCCCTGCATTTCACCCCACAGCTCCAAACATAAAAACAACCAGCCAAACCTCCACCCGGCTCTTCCCCTCCCCCGGGGCCCCCCCTCTCGCCTTTGACCATTCTCCCAGCCAAAGGTGTCACCTCCCAACCCCCGTCCTGGCTCATGTCACAGCCCCAGGTAAAGTCTCTCACTCCCGATGCAGCCAGCCTATCAGGTCAAACCCATCTCGCTCCCTCCTCCGTCACAACGGGGCCCCCTCTCTCGGAGTGCCCCATGACTGAGCTGGCGGGACAGGGGCGACCCACAGCTTTTGCTGTGCGCTGTGCTCCCAGCATGACCATCCCCCTCCCCCGCGGGGCAGGGGCAGAGAGCCCCGGTTTAGGGCCTCCTAGCCCCTCTCCCCCTTGGGCCGCAGGCTGGGTGGATGTCCCAGCAGCCAGGGCGTGGCAAAGGGCTGTCTGTCATTAAGGGCCGAACGTTTCCCCGTTAGAGACGCAGCCGGGAGCAGCCCTAGGGCGGGGAGTTCCGGGCCCCGCAGCGCACGGGCTGGGACCCGGCCGGCGGCCCTGGCCTGCTGGCTGTGGGGCAGGGAGAAAGGGCCAGGAGGGTGGCTGCCTGCTCCTTGACCCTTCTGGAGCACGGCTTGCTGTGAAGCCCCATGGGCTGGCTGCTTGCCCCGCCCCAGCGCAGCGCTGCACTGGGGAAGGAGCCGGGGGGCTGGCGGTCAGTGCTCTGGTACTGGCCCCCCCGGGCGCCGCAGGGATCTGGCCGTGGCCATGACGGTCTGTGTCCCGATGAAATCGACAGGCCCCTGCAGACAGGGGGGCCTGGGTCCCACCTCCGGGCGCCCACAGTGGCCTTCTGTCCTGAAACAGGCACGTCCGGCTCCTTGCCGTGGACGAACGCCTGGCCGGCGAGCTCAGTGGGGCAGGGCCTGGCTGTTCTGCGAGCGGCCCTGGTGCCGGGTATCAACCTTGTCCTTCGAGCCTCAACCCAGCGCTGGCAGACGGGGCGTCCTGCCCCAGGCGCCGGCGCCGCCCTCAGTCCTGAGCAACACACACGGGGCCGTGGGCCAGGCTCTTGGGGGGTGGATTGGCAGCATCTCGCCCTGTGCCCCCAGCTGCAGGGGGCTGCATTGCCCACTGCCAGGGGCATTCTCCAGCCAACAGCCCTCGTGTTAACTGCTGGAAGGGAGCCCAGAGCCCCCCATCCTGGTACCAAGACTGGCCACCAGCCCTGGGCACTGGACCCCCCCTGGCCCAGCCCCCCCCAGATCCTACCTCGGGGAGCCTGATCCAGGACTTTGCTGCAGAGAACCAGGTGGCATCTCTCGCTGGTCCCAAGCCCAGCTGAGTGGCTGTGTGCCCCTTATTGCATGGTGCTGGCCCCACGGCTCTGTGGGGAGAGGCCCCTAGGCGCCGATGCTCTGTGTGAGGCAGCGAGTTGGGACCCCAGAGGCCAGCAGCAGCGCGATCCGGTGGGGCAGGGAGGGCTGCATCATGGGTCCTGCTCCTTCCCCCTGCAGAGGGGTGGGGCTGCGGGGGGCGGGGCAGCAGCGCTGTGGGGCAGCAAGGGTGGGAGGGAGCGGCTGCCGGCCGAGGTGCTCCCCCGCGTCTACCAAAGTTCCTCGGTCGTGTTAGACGAAAGCCGCTCGGCGATTCCTCCGTCGCAGGGCACCGGCTCAGCCGCAGGGGCCACCCCCGCATGGCCCTGCCAGCCGCGGCAGCCACGCGCCGGCATTCGTACAACACGAGCGGCCTGGCTTCTCCGCCCGCCTCGGCCACTGCCCGTCCTAGGCCCTGGCCCGTGCCCAGGCCGCGTTCCGGCCCTGGGGCCGAGGAGCCGTGGGCGAATGTTTGTAAGGGGACGATTATTTCAGTAGAGCCGCCAAGGCTGAGAAGCACTCTCTGTTTCCGGCTCTGAACTCCTCGGCTCGCCTTGAAAAGGGCAGGGCCTCCCGGGGGTGCCGGGTCGGGTGAGGGGTCCGGCTTTGGGGTCCTTAGAGCGAGGGGAGTCTGAGCTCCGTTCCCCGAGAAGCACCGTGTTCCCAAAGCAATTGGTTCTGCTCTGTGCACCCGGCTGGAGCCCCAGCTGCGGCTCTAAGCAGCCCCCAGCCGGTCTCAGGCTTGGTGTTTCTCCCAGCCGCCCCTCGGGGGAGCAATAACGGAGGAGCCGGGCGCCTAGACCAGGCCGGCATCATGTACCTATGCACGGAGCCAGGTGAGAGGTTTTCGGGCAGGCTCTTGGCGCAGGAACCAGGTGGCTCAAAGGACACGCTGTGGTTCCAGAACCTGCGCTGCCCCCACGTGCTGAGTTCAAGCTCTCCCTGGGGCAGACGTCAGCAAATGATCTCTAGATAAGGGCGAGTGGCCCCTGTCCTTCCTGCAATGGGCAAGCCCTGGCCAGCAGAGTGTGGAGCTGGCCTGCCTGCGGGGTGGGACCTGCTAGGATCTGTATGAAGGTCGAGGCGGTCGATGGTTTAAGAGGGAGGAGGCTCTTTATTTATATCACTGCCTACAAGCCCTCATCATGCGGCAGGACCCCCGGCCGCCGTACAGACGCAGCGCAATGGGGCAGGTCCTGGCCCGACGAGCTGAGGCTCTGAGGATGAGCCGAGATGGGGTGGACAGCTGGGGAGGGGCAGCTGGGCGGGCCGTGGGCTCAGCACACTGCGGCCTAGCCAAGGTGGTTTCTGTCGGCCTCTTGGCGAAGGAGGGGTTTGCGGAAGGTAGGCGATGAGGTAGCTTTGGGGGTGTTTATGGGCCGCACCTCTGTGACCCAGACCCAGTGTAACAATGCTGCCCGGGGGAGCCAGCTGAGCTCACCCCATTGGGTGAGCTGCAAACAGACCGGGCCCGACAGACCCCAAATGCTGGGGGCTCTTCCAATACCGAGTTTTACCCACCAGCCTCTGTCTCACCGCCCCGGTTCCTCCGAAGTCCCAACAACGTGGCTCCCTCAAAGTGCCCGGCCTCCGGCCTCCCTCCAGACACTTCAGATAGGATGATGGTTACTGAAAACCTTCTCGCCGCATATAAAGGAAAAGGTTCTTCCAACCCCAAAGGATCAGCCCCACACCCCGGTCAATATAAAACTCAGATCTTCTCCCAAACACACGCCTGTAACCAATCCTTCTTAACGAAACTACAATTTATTAAAAAAGAAAAGAGAGAGAGAGAGAGTTGGTTGAAAAATCAATGTACAGACAGACTTGAATTCAATTCTTGAGGTTCAGATACATCACAGAGATGAGCTTGTAGTTACCAAAAGTCCTTTTAGAAATAGTCCAGAGGTTCTAGTCCAATGTCCATATTCAGGGTGACTCCAGCCAGTGACTGGGGATCTCAATCCTTATGGCTCAGGGTTTCCCCATCTTGAACCCCGAAGCAGATCTGAGATGAAGGATCGTGTCCCAGGGTTTTTATACATTCCCAGCAGCCTTTTGGCCTGAGAAAACAATAGGCTTAACTTTCCTTCTCCCAAACATAGAATCATAGAATATCAAGGTTGGAAGGGACCTTAGGAGGTCATCTAGTCCAACCCCCTGCTCAAAGCAGGACCAAGCCCCAATTTTTGCCCCATATCCCTAAATGGTCCCCTCAAGGATTGAGCTCACAACCCTGGGTTTAGCAGGCTAATGCTCAAACCACTGAGCTATCCCTCCCCCCTAACAGCATGGCAATTAGCCCAGGATAATTTATCCATTAAGCAGTTCGGATCCAGGTCACCACAACCTTCCAAGAGCCATCGAGCCAATAACACGATTTCACTCGTGTCTGCCCAAATGTTAATCCTCCTCCTTCGATCTTTGAATCCAAGCCATAGCCACAGACAAGGCTTGTTTGCTACATCCCGAGCCCTGAGCAAACCGCTCCCCTTCTAGCTCTAGCGATGCCGGCTGCATTTCCCAGCTCTGCTCATTCCTGTCTCTTCCCAACCGGTCTCTAGAGCTGGGCCCTGGCTCAGATTGGTCTGGGAGTCATTGACTCTTCCCGGCCCTGTCACCTGTCAATGAGATATTAGATCACACTCAGAACGTCACAGCCAGGGACCGCTTGGTGCCAACTGGCAGGGGCACGAGGGGTGCACAGGTGTCCTCCGGGTCTGATGGCTGTGTGGCATGTGAGGGCTCTCCCAAGAGCCAGTAAAGCTCTGGTCACCACAGTCAGTGTGACAGGTAGGTACAGTTAGTTACAAAGTGATGTGTCTACACTGAAAGCTGCGTTCTTAAGGTGTGCAAATTCAGACAGGTCACCAGCAGGTGACAAACAGGTTCTGGTCGGACAGGGGTAGGAGACGCTCCTCTCCCTGGCTGCTCCTTGTGCACTTAGTGTCTCACAATGTCAGTCTATCCACACAGGGAACCACCAACTAATCACCAGCGCGAAGTTGGCAAGAGATCACAAAACTGAGTTATTGACACAAACTGGGACCCTATAGATCATTGTTGTAACCAAGGTCCTATAGTTGCACCAAATGTCGTACAAAGGAGGTCCAGTGAGGTGTCTCCGGACAGGTTATGATTCACTGGTTATGATTGTGCTGTCTGTAGGTGTGTATCAGTTGTGTAGTTGAAGTTATGAATATTGGCTATGGACTTGTATCTCAGTGTGTTTGATTCTAAGTAGCCTCAGTGAAGCATTTGGTCAGTTTCTTGAGAAAGGACTATTCTCAGAAAGTGCCTGATCAAGAAACACGTAACTGACAGTGGACCTTGGGAGACGCCGATCCACATCTGAGCTTTCCTGGGAACATTCAAACTAACATGTAAACAACGGCGTCGGCCTGCAAACTGAGTCCGGCATGGACATGTGTCTTGCCCATGTGACTCCAGACTCCATCTTGCTGCTGTGATCATCCACAGTAAGAACAAAGGAGTACTTCCACAGGGCAGAGAATATAAATGGCCCTGGAAACCCCTCCATTTTGTCTTCAATCCTGCTTCTGACCTCTGGAGGAACCTTGCTACAAACTGAAGCTCTGAACAAAGGACTGAATGACCCATCCCAGCTGGGGATGTTCTCCAGAGACTTGATTTGAACCTGCAGTTTATTCCATCCCTGCTACAAGCCCGAACCAAGAACTTTGCCATTGCTGTATGTAATTGATTCAATTTAACCAATTCTAGCTCTCATCTATCTCCTTTTCCTTTTATGAATAAACCTTTCGATTTTCGATTCTAAAGGATTGGCAACAGCGTGATTTGTGGGTAAGATCTGATTTGTCTATTGACCTGGGTCTGGGGCTTGGTCCTTTGGGATCGGGAGAACCTTTTTCCTTTTACTGGGGCATTGGTTTTCATAACCATTCATCTCCGTAAGAAGTGGCTCTGGTGGTGAGACTGGGAAACTGGAGTGTCTTAAGGGAATTGCTTGTGTGACTTGTGGTTAGCGGGTGGGGTGGCAGTTCGTGGACGAGGGATCCCAGCTGTTGTGATGAGCGTCGCTGCTGAGCAGTACTACGGGCCGTGACGTGACGGTAGCAAGTCGAGGCTCTAGGATGCATGGGATGGTTTGAGTTACCCTGGGATTATTGCTTTCCAGTATCTCCACTTAGAATCATAGAATCTCAGGGTTGGAAGGGACCTCAGGAGGTTCTAGTCCAACCCCCTGCTCAAAGCAGGACCAACCCCAACTAGATCATCCCAGCCAGGGCTTTGTCAAGGCTGACTTTAAAAACCTCTAAGGAAGGAGATTCCACCACCTCCCTAGGTAACTCATTCCAGTGCTTCACCACCCTACTAGTGAAAAAGTTTTTCCTAATATCCAACCTAAACCTCCCCCTCTGCAACTTGAGACCATTACTCCTTGTTCTGTCATCTTCTACCACTGAGAACAGTCTAGATCCATCCTCTTTGGAACCCCCTTTCAGGTAGTTGAAAGCAGCTATCAAATCCCCCCTCATTCTTCTCTTCTGCAGACTAAACAATCCCAGTTCCCTCACCCTCTCCTCATAAGTCATGTGCTCCAGCCCCCTAATCATTTTTGTTGCCCTCCGCTGGACTCTTTCCAATTTATCCACATCCTTCTTGTAGTGTGGGATACACTTGCTGCCATTGAAATCTCTGCTCTGTGGTCAATAAACTTTTCCTTGTTTTCACTCCAAACCTAGCCAGGGGTGTCACGGACTCCCAGGTCGTGCCCACTCTTGGCCCTGTGCGGTCCCTGGGGGAACCCCCTTCAGTGTGACAGCCCTTCTCAGGGGTCTGCTCTCTCCTGGGGGTTCAGCCCCTCCACCTCCTGGAGCTGCATTTCTCTGAGCCTTAGGATGCCTGTCTCTGCGTGGGCCCCCTTAGGGAGTCCCCTCGCTCTGGACCCTGGGACGTCCACTCCCAGAGGGAATAATGCCCCCCCCCCCCCGTTCTCTAGACCAGAGCGACTCTCAGCCAGTGTAGAACAGGAGGTTTATTGAGCGTCTGAACCCAGCGCAGGAAACTCTCCGGGCCCTCAGGCCTGGCCTCCCTCAGCTCAGCACATCTAGGTCTGTCCTGCATCCAGGGGGGCTCTGCCTGCTCCCTCTCCAGCCCAGAGCCCCCCTGCTGCCCAGCTGGGCAGCTGCTATCACCTCCCCCAAGCCCCATCTCTGTCCATTGTCTTCTCTCCAGGTAAATAGGGTCGCCTGGGCCTCCTCTCCCCTCTTCCGTCCTCTGGCCCCTCTGGCTGGAACCGGCTGGTCAGGTCACCGGGGTCCTTTCTCCGCAGCCCATTGTCCTCCCACTGGCCAGAACCGGCTGCGACTCCTGAGCTGGGCCTCCGGGTCACCTGGTCACCAGTCCCGGGGTCTCCATTCTCCACACCAGTGGCTGGGGTCCCAAGTCCCCTTGCCGGTCCCCTGTAATGACAAACTCCCTCTCCCATCCCCTCGTTAAACTAGTAACACCCAAGGAAACTGAGTCCCACCCCCTCTGCATGCAAACCATTGGAAAAACAAGGAAAAACAAGAAAACCCCCCACTTCGTCACAAGGGGCTGTGTGTCAAACAGAGCAGTGATCCCAAGGCGTCCCTGACACACCAGCCGGGGGGCACCCAGTGGACCAGGAGCTGAGCACTGTGAGGGGGCCGCTGGCAGGGCTTGAGGGTTGGTGTGTGCCCATGGCTAACCTGCAGAGGGACAGCAGGGCCTGTGAGGCCTGGAGGGCTGGGCTGGTGTCGCCCTTCGCTGGTGGGGTTGGGGGCTGACCCCTAGCGGGAACAGCCCTGACTTCCCCACGCGAAGGGCAGGTGGCAGCGAGGGGCCTTGCAGCCCAGGGTGCCCCGGGAAGTCGCAGCGAAGGCAGCATGGGAGGGGGGGCCCGTTTGAGAAGTAGGTGATGGAGGCTGGTGTCACAGGCCCATCAGAGGCAGGTACCCGCAGCCCGGTGGGGAATGGGAGACGATGGGGGAGGCGGCCGTGCTCTGACAGGCCAGACAAGTTGTTGATGTTTGACGCAATGGAGAGGCGCGAGCCGGGGAGGGTGCAAAGAGAGGGGTGATGCGACGGGCCCGGAGAATGCCTGTCGCTGGATGGGGCGAGGGGCCGTGGGAGAGACGCACGGTGCAGGCACGGAGATGCTGTTGCGTTAGCAGGGGCCGGGCATTCCGCTCCGAACCCGCTCGGGGCGGGGAGGTGCCGATGCAGGCTGCACTGAGTGCCAGGCGCCGTCGCTGCTGATGGGTCCTTGGGCGCCGTCGGTTGGCTCGGCAGGATTAGAGGGTAAGCAGCCAGGGAAGGTCGAATGCCGATTTCAGCGGGTACGCGCAGCCCCACGAAAACACATCGCCAGCGAGCGTCCCCTGCAGGCCCAGCTGGGCCACGGGGGAGAAACGCTGCCGGAGAACGTACCCAGCCGAGCGGAGGCTGGTCCCCTTGGACAGAGCCACGTGGGGCCCACAACGGGCGTGGCGGCGGTTCCAACGCTTTCGCTGCCACTCGCACCAGCAAATAATTATTGTCTGACCCCCACATTGCCCGTCCTGCCCTGTCCCTGCCCCATTGTCAGCTCTGCCCCATTGCCCTGTCCTGCCCCATTGTCAGCTCTGCCCCATTGCCCGTCCTGCCCCATTGTTCATCCTGCCCCGTTGCCTTGCCCTGGCCCATTGCCTGTCCTGCCCTGCCACATTGCCAGCCCTGCCCCATTGCCCGTCCTGCCCCGTTGCCCTGCCCTGGCCCACTGGCTGCCCCATAGATTCCTGCACCCCCAGACAGTAAATCTACAACAGGGGAACAGGCTGGGGAGGCCCTTGGTCCCCTGCCTGGGAGTCCAGACCACAGTGGATCCCATTGGCCCACCTGGTGTGAGGGTGTGTCCCAGGGCTGGGCTGTGATTGGT
This sequence comes from Macrochelys suwanniensis, assembly GCA_033296515.1. Lineage (NCBI taxonomy): Eukaryota > Metazoa > Chordata > Testudines > Chelydridae > Macrochelys > Macrochelys suwanniensis. The sequence continues at coordinate 59,812 of JAVFKX010000366.1, read as the reverse complement.
CTGTTACACGGGGGCGTGTCTCTTGTAGGGAACTGCCCTCCACCTGGGTTGTGGTTGGTGTCCCCGGCAATGGGCGTGGCTCCTCAGAGAGGGGCGTGTCCTATGACCAAGTGTGATTGGGGCAGCACCAGGGGTTAACACTGCCTGCGAGATGCGGTTGGTCCCTGTGTCGATGGGCGGGTCTCTGGCTAGCGCCCTGATTGGTATATTCCAAAAGGGGCGGGACTATTCGCAAGGGGCGTGTCCCTGCACAATTTAGTTTAGCCCCAGGGCGTGTCCGAGACATGGGTTGCGATTGGCTACCCGCTTTGCAGGGCGTGTCCGAGTGGCCGGCTGCGATTGGCGGCACCGGAGGGGGCGTGTCCGGGCTCCGGGCTGTGATTGGCCCCTCGGGCGGGGGCGTGGCCGGCCGGCTCCGCGGTGCGGGCTGCGGGCCCGGCGTGGTGCGGCGCTGAGCGGCCAGGATGGGGCGGCGGCTGCTGCGGGCGCTTCTCTGCCTCCTGCTCGTGGGCGGCCGCCTGCTGCGGGCCGGGGGCGCCGGGCCCCACGGTGAGGGCCGGGCTGGGGGGCGCTGGGCTGGGGGGCGCCGGGCCCCACGGTGGGGGCCGGGCTGGGGGGCGCTGGGCTGGGGGGCGCTGGGCTGGGGGGCGCCGGGCCCCACGGTGGGGGCCGGGCTGGGGGGCGCTGGGCTGGGGGGCGCCGGGCCCCACGGTGGGGGCCGGGCTGGGGGGCGCTGGGCTGGGGGGCGCCGGGCCCCACGGTGGGGGCCGGGCTGGGGGGCGCTGGGCTGGGGGGCGCCGGGCCCCACGGTGGGGGCCGGGCTGGGGGGCGCCGGGCTGGGGGGCGCCGGGCCCCACGGTGGGGGCCGGGCTGGGGGGCGCTGGGCTGGGGGGCGCTGGGCTGGGGGGCGCCGGGCCCCACGGTGGGGGCCGGGCTGGGGGGCGCTGGGCTGGGGGGCGCCGGGCCCCACGGTGGGGGCCGGGCTGGGGGGCGCTGGGCTGGGGGGCGCCGGGCCCCACGGTGGGGGCCGGGCTGGGGGGCGCTGGGCTGGGGGGCGCCGGGCCCCACGGTGGGGGCCGGGCTGGGGGGCGCTGGGCTGGGGGGCGCCGGGCCCCACGGTGGGGGCCGGGCTGGGGGGCGCTGGGCTGGGGGGCGCCGGGCCCCACGGTGGGGGCCGGGCTGGGGGGCGCTGGGCTGGGGGGCGCCGGGCCCCACGGTGGGGGCCGGGCTGGGGGCGCTGGGCTGGGATGGGGGGGGCGCCGTGGGGGATGCCGCGATGGGGGGTGTCGGGGGGGCCAGTATGGGCCGGGGGTGCCGGGCCCCACGGTGAGGGCCGGGCTGGGGGGTGCTGGGCCCCACGGTGAGGGCCGGGCTGGGGGGTGCTGGGCCCCACGGTGGGGGCTGGGCTGGGGGGTGCTGGGCCCCACGGTGGGGGCTGGGCTGGTGGGGTGCTGTGGGGGATGCTGTGATGGGGGGTGTCAGGGGGGCCAGTATGGGCCGGGGGTGCCGGGCCCCACGGTGAGGGCCGGACTGGGGGGCGCCGGGGGGTTGGCCTGGGGCGGGGGTGCTGGGCCCCGCGGAGCCAGACTGGTGGGGGTGGCCCCCACCACGGTGCGGGCCGGCCCGGGGAGAGCTGAGCCGGGGGGACTGGCCCCGGCCGGGCCCCACGGTGAGAGCTGGGCTGGGGGAGCCAGGCTAGCAGAGCAGCGTTGGGTGGGAAGCTGCGGGGGGTCGGGTTACAGCCAATGGGGGGCTGTGTGAGGGTGGGGTGTGGTTGCTCTCTGGGCACCCAGCCTCTTCTCTCGGCTGGACCCCCATGCATGGGGCGCTGCTGCTGCTCGGACCCCAACTATAGAGGCGGGTGGGGAGAGAGGGTGTCTCCCTTCCCCCCCTCCCCCATGCACTGGGCCCCCCAGCAGTGCATGAATTGGGGGGACCGGCTGTAGCCTATGCACCTGCCCTGCACACTTGGGCCTGGGGGTGCTGGCTGCGACGCTCCATTGTGGCTATGGGGGAGGGGGTCACTGTGTGCATGTGGTGGGGGAGGGCGGGATCCCCTCTGTGATGTGTTGGGAGTCCCAGGGCTGCACCCTGCACTGCTGTTACCTTCCTCTCAGCCATGGGGGGCTCGGTTCGGTGATGTTTTAATTTGCCCGTCCCCGATTCACCAGGGGGACAGGGACACTTTCCCTCCCAGGCCCCTGGACTCTGCCCCTAGGCTCCTTCCACACACTGGTTTCCCTCCCAGGCTGGGCAGAGCCCCGAGGGAAGTCGCTGGCTGCCCTAGCAGGAGTGACCCCATGGGCTGCACCTGGAAACCCTGCTCCTGCTCCCCCGAGGGCTGGGAGCGTCGGCAGCGCTGTCGGGGATGGGGGTCGGGGGCTGGATCCAGCCGGCGGCTTTGCAAACAAACCCCCAAGGAATGCAGCTAGGAGCACAAGCAGAGCCCAGACTCTGGGGGTGGGATGAACCTGCCCCCCCGCCCCTCCATCCCCGGTATCTAGCTGGACCCCCCCTGCTGCCGGCTGGGCAATGATGTCACCCCTTTGCGTGGCTGCCTGTCACGAGGCACGTCACGGAGCTCGCAGGCCCCCCCTCGCTCGCCCTGCTCCTTAGGATGCTCTAATCTCGTGTTCCAGGCATTATTCCTCCTCTGCTCCGCTGACGTCACTCGGTCCCTGGTCCCTGCCTGTCAGCGCTGGGGAAATGCCTCCCCTTCTCCGCTTACGCCATCCCAGCTGCTTCCTTTTCCAGCCCGGCTGCCGACCCCCTGCCTGTCGGTTTCCTGCCCAGGGCCCCTTTGTGGCATCGGCTGTGGGGCGCAGGTGGACGCCTGCACGGAGGGAGATACGCAGGCTGGAACCTTCACTCGCCGGGCGAGGTCCCTGGAGCCCAGGGGGTTCATGGCAGGTGCCGGTGAGGCTGCTCTCAGGGGATGTACCAGGTGCCCCCTCCCCAAGCAGCCTCTCCTCTCCACCCCCCACCCTGAGGCTCTTGTGCCTTGGGACCCCATGGCGAGCGCCGGGCCAGGGGGCGCCAGGCCTGCCGATATTTGGGTTCCCCGCAGTAGTGGGGCTTCCTGCATTTCCCAGGCCTGCTGCTGAAAGGGCCGGATCCGGAGTCTCCTCCCCGACGCTAGGGAAGGAGCCGGAGATGCTGGGTGCGCTCTGTCTGCCCGCAGGGCTGGGGTGTCCCCTCCCGGCCCCTGTGTGGGCTGGGTCTCGCTTGGGGGCTCTACTTGTGCCCCAGCAGGGTTTGTTCCTGCGCCGCCCAGCTCTGCTCCTTCCTGTAGTGCATTGGCCAGTCGGTGCCGGGGGCTCCCCCAGGCCTGCTGCTCTCCCCTGAGGGCTGCCCAGGGAGTGCCTGTGAAATGGGGTAATAGCCAGTGCCGAGTGCATCTAGAGCCGTGCTGGGCGCTCGGGCAGGTGGCATGTCTGGGACCCCGGGACTCAGCGCCCCTGTGTGGAGCCCCTGCTGCTGCTGACGGAGGGGTGCCTTAGGGAGGCGGTTTGCGGGGAGCAGAGGAGCCGGAGAGGAAGGCTGGCCGGAGCTGGGATCTAGAGCAGCTCTGAGCCGGATGCAGTGGGGTTGTTGGAGGCGCGGGCGTTGCTCCCGGCAGTCCCTCGGCGCAGGGTTGGGATCGCGGGCAGGGGTGCGGCTGGAGGCCCGGCTGCCAGGGACCCGTGCTGGGCTGGGGAAGGCTCCAGCCTCTGGCGAGGGCAGAGAGGGCTGGGTGGAGGCTGGGGCCCTGGTGGTGAAATGTTCCATGTCCCGTTGGCCCTGATGCCCCCCACCCACCCCGCTGGCTGGGGGCGGAGCCAGGCAGCGAGTGACGGTCCATCCTGACTCAGGGCACGTGCCCCTGGGCAAGGGGAGGTGTCTGCCCAGCACCCCAGGGTTCCTTGGAGCCCTCGGGAAGGGGAGGGTGAGGCTGTGGGGCACTGGAGGGAGCCCCCCAGCAGGGAGCGCTTGGGCAGGCCCAGGGTGCCAGCTCCAAAGCCGCCCTGCACTTTATCTTCCTCCTCCGGGACCTTGAAGCCTCGAAAATCCAAATATTTTGACATGAAGCACAGCGGTCTCCCGCCGGCCTGGCGAGGCCGGGGCTTGGCGTATCCAGGCTGTGTAACCATGGGGCCCACCCCATGCCTGGCTCGGCCCCTGCAGCTTTTTCTGGGGCCAATCCTGGGAGGGACCGGGCCGTGTTGGCTCCCGTGGGAACGCTCCTGGGTCCCTCAGATCCTGCCACAGAAGGTGCTGTGGGCCCCGCGGTTGGTGTGGGGTCGGGCTGGGGGCGCGGCTGGCTGCTGAAATTGCTCCAACGTCCCGTAGTCGGTTCTGCTCCCCTTGTGATGCCCTGGGGTGTGTGGGGGGCCGAGGGGCTGGGGAGCCCAGAGGATGCAGTGGCCTCTTTAGACCTCGTCTCCAAGCAGGGCACCCAGGACATCGGGAGGCCCCGGGACCTTGTGGAGGTCGGGGAGGTGCTGTTAGTGACACCGAAGGGCAGTGGGGCTCCGTTCCCCCCGGGCTGAGCACCAAGCCCCGGCACGGAGGGCATGAGCAGGCTGGGGGTGCAGGCCTGGGGCCTTCAGCCCAAACCCCGTGTGAGAGAGGTGGGCGTCTGGACAGCTCCAGCAGCCGCCCCCAGGCCCTGTGCGCTGGGACGAGCCAGCTGGGGGGGGGGGGGGGGGGGGCTGCAAGCTCCTCTCTGGCTAGCTGTGAGGTGACTAGAAATGGGGCATCCTCTGGGTCGTGCCAGCCTCTCCCTAGCGTCCTGACGCCCTCGCTCTGTCCTTGGGCTGGCGCAGGCCCCGGGGCTGTGGTGGGAGGCGGGAGCCAGCGTCCCTGGGGAGGCCGTGCCCGTGTTGCTCCCCTGGCAGAGATGCCGCGGTGGGGGGCAGTGAATCCCCATCCTGGTGGAGGCGGGTGGCTGGGCAGAGCAGGGTCAGCCCGGCTGCCCCGTAGCCCCCTCCTGCGCTGGGCACCATCCGCGGAGCCTCCTGCCTCGGGAGGCCGCTGACTCACGCTGCTGAGGGTGTCACAGCTGATGCTGCCGTGCGTCTGCCTCTGACTCACCGGGCCCCGGGCATGCTGCACGGTCCTTTCTCTTCGCTGCTCGACTCTGCCCCGTCTGCTCGCGAGGGCTGCCCGCTGGGGGGGGGATGGACTCGCCCGCCCCCGGTCCGATCTGATTCCAAACGGGGCTAGCTCCCTCCGGGGACCTGCCCTGCTCCCGAGCCATCTGCTGCCCCGAGCCTCGCTCGCGTGGGGAAGCCATCTCCTCTTCACCGGGAGCTCGGTGCCACCACGTCTGCAGCCAGGCGACCCCAGCCCCGCAGCAGCCGCATGCCCGTCTGGCACGGGAGCTGTCCCCTGGGCAGGGAGGGGTCTTGCCTGCTGGGTGGGGGGGTGCCCCTGCATTCTGGCCGGGTGGTGCTTCTCCTGGTGGGGGGGTTTCTGTGCGGAGGCTCTTGGGGGCTGGGGCAGGGTCTCTTGCCCTCGGCCGGGGTGGGCATGTAGCTCTGTGTTTTGCTGTGGGTCGGAGCACTGAGGTCACTCAACGGTTCGCTGGGCCGGCTCCGTGGGGCTGTTTGGGGAGGGCTGAGTGCAGGGTGTGTCTGGGCTGGTGGGGAGGGGATGCCGTTGAGGGGGAATGGGCTGGTCTCTGGGCTGTTTGGGATGGGGGGGACGTAAGGGGAGATCCCTCCAGTACCCCAGGCCTGCAGCTCTCTCAGGGACTCTGTGTCCTATGGAGCCTCCTGGGTTCTCCCTCCCTGCGGTGGTGGTAGGAGGGGTGGGCAGGGCTCCCCCATCTGTCTGGGGATTCGGCTGGTCCAGGTGTGGCTTCCCGTCCCCGCTCGGCTAGAGGCAGCTGCGGAGCCATGGGACCGGGAAGGGCCCATCTCCCTGGGGGGTCACCGCGGGCTGTCCCCGTGGCCACCTCCCGATGCCCTGCCGGCAGCTGCCAGCCCTCTCCAGTCTCCTTTGCAGCCCGTGCCCCAGCTCTCGGGGGGCAGGGGGGCAGAGCTGGGCCCTGGCCTGGCATAGGCAGAGCTGTGGTGAGCTGGGGGCTGCGTCAGCAACGTGCCAGGAGCCCAAGGGTCACCTTAGTGAGGTGGATTGCAGCCCCCCCCCCCCCCCAACCCAGAGACCGTTGTGGCCTGCAGATTGCCGCTCCCAGCGTGCAATACCCCAGGCCGATTGGCCGTGCTGGAGCATTGCATGCTGGGATCTGCAGTCTGCGGGGGCCGCACCCCTAGGCTGGAGATGCGGCGACGCTGCTGGCTGCTTGGTCAGATGCATTTGGGGCCCCCGCTGAACGTTCCTGGCTCAGCAGCTGGGTCGCGCTCAGTGCCAGCCCCCACGTGAGCTCAGGAGAGTAGCCGACCCCCTCCCTGCGCAGCCAGCTAGCAGCCCCATCCGGGGCGGGGCCGGCCGGAGACGCGTGGGTGGAAACGTGGCCCAGAAGTGTCCGTCAGAACCCCGGCTCGGGCAATGGCTGGGACAGATGGGTCGGCCCCTGTCCCCAGCCCCGCCTGGGGCCGGGGCTGGGTTTTGCTGGGGCTGGGAACAGGGGCTCTGGGAGCCGGAGGCGCTGCTAGCTACCAGTTTGCTCCTCCTGAGCGTCCGCCACGGTCCCGCGCTGCCCCAGGCGGCCGTCCTGCCCCGAGGGGCCGGGGGTGTCAGGAGGCGCGTGGGACAGCTGGAAGATGCTGCTCTTTGCAGGCGGCCGGTCCAGGCTGGGCCAGTCTGTTGTGAACCCCGGGCCCTGCCGCTGGCTTTGGTTGGTGGGAGACGGGCCTGACGGTTTGGGGTCTGGAGAAGCTGTCAGGTGATTGGCCCTGGGAGCCCTGACTGCCTGGGCCCCTCCCAGCCTGTGTCGTGCAGCCAAATGCCCCTAGAGTGAGTCGTGGTGTCGCACGCGTCCCCGGAGCTGGGGCCCCGTCGTGCAGCGTGTGCTGTAATGGGTGGGGGGATGCTGAGTTCACAGTGACGCAGGAACCAGGGCTTGGAGATTTTAGCGACTGAGTAAATTCCAGGCAGGCAGCAGGGGCTGGATTGGCCCCCCGGAGTCTGGCGCTCTGCGGCCCAGGCCGGCTGGGCTCCTCGCCGGCACTGGACGGAGACTCGGGGAAAGCTGGGGTCAGGTCCCAGCTCCAGCGCGGGCTCCCCAGGTGAGACCCTGCCTGGCTCCAGGCCTGGTTCCCAGCTGCCTTGCCAGCTCTGGAGCAGGGAGTGTCCCTGGGTGTACAGGGCCTGGCGCGGTGCCCTGGTTGGTGCGGCGCAGGCCAGTGCCGGGAGAGCAGGGACTCGGCACGGGGTCCTGGGCTGTCCGGAGAGGGGAGTCGGAGCAGGGAGGGTCCCCTGCGGAGACCTGCCCACGTCGTACGTAGGTGGTGGTTGGAGGCAGCGGAAAGGCGCCGCCCGAGGAGCGGGAGGCCGGCGGCAGAGTGAGGCTCCGGCTGGTCGGTTTGTCGCAGACGTTGAGGGGTGACTTGGCCGCGGTGGCTCAGGCTTGGCGGGGAGAGGCCAGCGGGTGCCGGCGGAGCCGGGCAGAACCAGCGCCAGGGGCTGGGAGCTGAAGCCGGACGGACTCCGGTGTTACCAGGGCAGGCGGTTGTGGTCGGTTGTGGTTCTCCTGCCCGTCGTGCGTTCGCGGCCTGGTTTGCCTCCACCCTCGCGGAGCGGGAGCGCCGAGGCTCAGGGCAGCGGTTGGTTTGCTGGGGCTGCGGTAACGCCTCGGGGCCTGCGGTGCCGGGCGCTGCACGTCCCTGAATGGAAGTGGGGGCCCTGCCCCAGAGGGGTCGGGGCTGGGCCCTGGGGGGCCCGTGGGTTGTTTCACACGTGGCTAGGAGGAGGGAGTTGGGCATTTCAGCACCGTGGCCAGCTCCCAGCGGGCTGTGTGTGTGTCTGTGGGTGCCGCGGTTCCTTTGCCTTTAGACCGGCATCGTGTGCAGTGCTTCGGGATCCTGTGGCTGGGAGGGGCCCCCTGCCCCCCCACAGCCCCGTCGGTTCCTGCCCCTGGCTTGGGGCCCTGCATGCGCCGCGGGGCGGGGGCCGCGGCTTCGCCTGGTCTAGGTCCAGCCTGCAGGGAGGGGCTGTGCCCTGTGCTGATACCCCAGCCAGCCCCGGGGGCGGGGGGTACTGGGGCTGCCCCGGGGCAGATGGGCCTGGCTGGGATGCTCAGCAGCCGGAGCGCCAGGCCTGCGGTGTGTGCCCTGTTGGAGGGGGGGGGACGGGTGAGCCGCCCGGGCCGGGGGGCAGCACAGACAGGAGACCCCGGGAGATTGATCCAGGGCAGGGTCACTTGCGCCAGCCCTTTCGGGGGGGCTCGCTTGCTGCCCCTCCTGGCCAGGGCCAGCGGGACCCCAGCCCTTCCCCTGGAGGTGATTCCCGGCTGGATCCCTTCCCCGGGGCTGCAGCTGGAATTTCCCATCGCTCAGCGTGTCCAGCGCCCCCGACTGTGTCTGTCCCTCCTCCCCAGCCCTGTTTAACCCCTCGGAGGCTCCCTGGGGGGCTCATGGGCTCGGTCTGTGGGGACGGGGCCCTGCCGGGTTCAGCCGGGCTCCCAGGTGAGAGCCAGGGCGTGGGGCAGCTCAGGGCGCCGCGGCGGGGCCGGCTGCCGCTTTGCTCCAGCCCCGCGAGCCGGGCCCCTCCCGCCAGCTGCTTCCTCTGTCTGCCTTTGGCTGAGTCATCAGCGGCTGCTGGTCTGAGGGAAGCAGCCGGGGGGGGGGGGGGATCTGCCCACCAGGCCCGTGTTGTGCACCCCCCCAGCTCCTGACGCTGCTGTTGTGAGGGGGCAGAGGGGGGTGGGCTGGGCTGGCAGCTGGTGCCTTGTAACTGCCCCTCCCCAGGCAGGCCCCCGCTCCTCATGCTGGGCCAGCGGGCGAGCGAGTGGGGCGGCGTGCGTGGGCCAGGCCTTGGGAGCAGCCCTGCAGTGACCCCAGCCTGGCTCCCCCGCGAGGACAAAGCCCCCCGTGACCCCACGTCTCCCCCCAGCCCCCGTCCCGCTCTGGCTGCCCCATCTCTGTCCTGTCCCCTCTTCCCACCCGCCTTTCCCTGCTGCCCCAGCTGCTCCCCCCTTTCCAAGCCGGGCCTGCCCTCCGCCAGCACCGCCCCACACACTGCTTGGGGCAGGCCCTGTCCAGCCTGCCTGGGGAACGTGTCGGCTTGGCTGTGCCCTGCCCTGCTGGGAGATTTGGGGGTTGAGCCCCCCTGTCCCCAGTCTTCCTCCTGCTTTCACTCCTTCTCACGGTCAGCGAGCTCCTTCGCGCTCCGCTCCAACACCCACCACTTCAGATCTGTCAGCGGGGAGCCTGGTCCTGAGGACACCCGGCTGCTGCCTCTGTCACTCTTGGATCCCACCTGGCTCTGGAACCTGCTTCTGGACTAATTGTCCTTCTCCCGCCATATAGTCAGCTCCGCCTTGTTGAGCTTACCCACGTGTAACCATCTCCCTGCCCGGGTTTATGGTGCCCTTCTTAGGGAGCTGGTTATAGGCCATTTCCTTTGACGACCCTTGTTTTGCTGCTGCAAGTCACTTCTTGCAAAATACTGCTGGTGCGTTTATCATCCCACTACTACCACCAACAGTCATGGATCCACAGGATCAGTGCTACGCCCCCAGCTTCGGAACAGTCTTTTGGAGGAACCCCTTCCGTGCGTCAGACCCCCTGGGGGGGTCTCATTCTTCCTTCAGGCTAAGCCTTGTGGCCTCACTGGCTCCTGAGACTGAACCTCTGGGGGTCCAGCCCTCCTGCTTCAGGCTGTGAGCTCGGTTCAGCGAGTCCCCCCGAGACAGACGCTGTCCATTCTGCAGAGGCTAACGCCCCTCAGCCAGTGTTTGCCGTGTCACTCGGGCTGCGCAGGTCAAGACAGTCGGGTTTATCAGTGAACCGGGACACAGCACAGGCCGTCTTTGGGCTGTACTTTAACCTTCCGTTCTCTGTGCGCCCCGAAGTCCATTCTGGTCAGCCCAGAGCCCAGCTGTAGTGACTCCCTCGGTTCGAGCTCTGTCTGTCTCTCCGTCTCCCCTCCCAGGGGAGAGCCCCTGACTGCTTCCAGCAGCCAGCTCGGATCCCCACCTCGCCAGCCCTTTGTCCTGGGGGATTGTGCCCAGCCTCCCTGCTGAGAGGTGGAGAAATCCCCCGCCCCTTCTGGTTGCTAGGGGTGATTGTGCTGGTGTCTGGATTTGCTATTATCCTCTGGGATTCTCCATTGATTTGGGGCTGGCCTGGGCCAGTCCCTTGTGATGCCTGAGACAATAAACAAATCCAGGGAAACCCATCACCTGCCCCTGATTTTCAGTAAACGGAGCCCTGACAAAATGGGGAGGGAGGAGGGTTCAGCACCCACCCCTGCTGGGGCGCCAAGGTCCCCCACTGCTGCTGTGGTGAGTGGGAGCTCCAGGGTCCCCCGCACAGTGGCTGGGAGCTCCGGGGGGTCCCCCGCACAGTGGCTGGGAGCTCCGGGGGGTCCCCCCACTGCCCATGGTGGCTGGGAGCTCCGGGGGGTCCCCCCACTGCCCATGGTGGCTGGGAGCTCCGGGGGGTCCCCCCACTGCCCATGGTGGCTGGGAGCTCGGGGGGTCCCCCCACTGCCCATGGTGGCTGGAAACTCCTGGGTGTCCCCCCACCGCCCTTGGGTCCCCCCACTGCCCATGGTGGCTGGGAGCTCCGGGGTCCCCCCCAGCAGGGTGGGGTCTGGAAGCTGCAGGGGGGCCAGCTGGGAGCTCCTGGGTCCCCCTGCTGCCCAGCAGCTACCAGCTGTGGGCGGGGCCCCCACCAGCCGACCCCTCCAGCCCTGGGGAGAAGGTGTCACGGAGGTGGCTGGAAGTCGCGGGTTCCGTGACATAATCGTGGCTTTAGTGATGGCCCCTCCTGGCTCAGAAGGCTGGGGGCACCCACAGTCCCCCCGCCCCACTGGATATGTAGCATATAGGGGAAGCTGAGGCACACATAAGAATCATAAACATTTCCCACGTTGTCGCAGGCACCTAGTGGAGCAGCGAGGGGGGCGGGGCAGCATGCCGTGTGCCCGCTGCAGTGGATGTTGAGGGTGGAGTCCCTGTGGGGTTGTGAGGGGGGGGCTCTTGCCCCTGGAGGCCCCCTGCCCCCGCTCCCTCCCTGCATGCTGGCTGTGTGTCCGTTTGGGGGGCACTAACTGTCCCCCTGTTTGTCCCAGGCTGCATGTTCGACAGGAGACTCTGCTCCCAGCAGGAGGTCTGTGTGCAGGGTAAGTGTCCTGGGGCCCTGGGAGGGGGGGGGCGCGGCCCCAGCTCCTGCTCGGTGTGGGGGAAGGGGGGCGGGAGCCGGGCGCGGTGCCCTCTGGCTCGGTGGGGTGAGGGTGAGTCCTGCCAGGACCTGGGGCCTTGCTGTGGTGACCCTGGGGGGAGCTGCCGAGGATGGAGCACCTGGTGCTGGGGGCGGAGTGCGGGGGCTGGCGGCTAAGGTGGCAGACGGGTTAGGGAGGGTAAAACTGCCCCCAGCTCCCCAGTGACTTGGGGCTGCCCTGGCACGTGCTGATCTCTGGGGCTGGTGCTGGCTGCAGTGTCTCCTTCCAGCTGCTGCTGCGCCCCCCACCCCTTGGGCGGCCGGTGGCTGCCTCCATAGCCAGGTGAATAAGAGGGGGGGGGAAGCCAGGAGCCAGGCCCACAGCTCCCCACCTGCCCCCCGGCCCGCGGGAGCCGAGCTCGCTGCCCCCTGGCTCCTCTGGGCCCGGCACTGAGCCCCCAGGCTGGCACTGTCTCTGCTCTGCTCCTAGATGGCTTGTTTGGGCAGTGCCAGGAGCGCGCGGCCCGCGACAGGCCCTTCTTCCAGCTCACCTCGCCGGTGCTCCAGCGCCTGCAGGACGTGCTGCGCCGCCTCACGGCACAAGGTGAGCCCCGGCGGGCGGGGGGCTGGGCGCAGGCTGGGGCCCAGGGGTCCCGGAGGGCGGGGCTCAGGGGCAGGTCAGCCCGGGAGGTTGGTGCCGCCGGCGCCCTGCCAGGATGGCCCGTTTCCTCTTGCCATGGCAACGGCGCCTAGCGTCTCCGTGGGAACTGGCTCCCGCCCCTTCGTAGCTGCGCTCTGATTGGCTGCCTCTCTTCCCCGCGGACAGGGTTGTCGTGGCAGGATGACATCACGCAGTACGTGATCGCCCAGGAGATGGAGCGGATTCCCAGGCTGCGTCCGCCCCCCGCACGGGAGCCAGCGGCCAAGGAGAGGTAGGGCCGGGTTGGGCTGCCTGTCTGTCCGTCCCCATCCCGATCCGCCCCACGCCAGGGGCACCCCAGAGCCTGTGCCCATTCTGGCTGGGGCTCCCGCCATGGGTGGGCATTGCTCGCTGCGGCTGAGTGAGCTGCTGGCACCCGCTTGCCTCTGCACCGGGGAAGCAGCAGCCCGACCGACACCCTGGGGAGAGCTCGGCACTGCAGGGGATCTGTGAGGGGAGCGTCTGGCTTACCTCAGCTGGGAGCAGGCCCCAGGGCTCCCCCAACCCCTGCTGCCCAGGGCCACGCCCAGCATTCGAAAAGGTAGCCCCTCTGCTGCACCCCACAGCAGCTTCCTGTGTGACCCCGGGAGCTGGCTGGTCAGGTACAGGAGCCCCGAGGGCGCTCAGGGTGGACCCTGCTGTGACGGGTTGCACCCCCCCCTCGGAGTGCCCCCTCATATACTGGGGTACCACTGAGCCCCCTGTTCCACCTGCCTGGGCTCCCTCACCCAGTCCTGCTAACAGACCCTCCAGCCCCCTCCAGCACACACAGGTAGGGAGACCCCCAGCTGCAGAAAGACACAGACACTGAGATCAGCTCTGCGTGGGAAGAGTCAGCTCCGGGATTGCCCAGCACTGCACCCCAAAATTGTATTGTCTGGCACTGCACAGAAATCTGCACAGCGCGAGCTCATGGAAATCACCCCCTCCCTCAATGTGGAGGGAGATCGGCACAGCTTTTTGCCCCACCCCCGCCCCGTTGTGAATTGCACAAACTGGTTTAAAGAAAACAAAACAAGTTTATTAGCTACAAAAGAGAGATTGTAAGTGATTATAAGGGACAGCAAACCGATCCAAGCAGGTTTCAAAGTAGCAGCCGTGTTAGTCTGTGTCAGCAAAAAGAACAGGAGTCCTTGTGGCATCTTAGAGACTAACGCATTTATTTCAGCATACGCTTTTGTGGGCTACAGCCCACGTCATCAGATTACTGAGCAAATAAAGCAAACACGCAAACTAAACTTAATACACTAAAGGAACTGGCTACGAGGTGGCAGAGTTTCTTGAAGACCAGCTGCTCTTGCTTGAAGCTTGAGACTCCAGGCATTTCTGTCACAGGCCAGACACCTTTTCCGGCCCGGGCTCAGGTCTTCTCCTCCCCTCAGTCCTTGGTAGGTGCTCTCTGCAGTCATCCTGGGCGGGGATTCAGTGAAGAACTGACTCTGATTAACCCCCCAGCCTTAAACAGGATTTACCTACGGCGGGAATCCTTTGTTTCCCAGTTTGGTCCCCACCCCCTACTAGTGGAAAAATACTAGCAGTCCAAGATGGAGTCCAGTACCAGATGACTTGACACTGCAGGGTCATGTGATCATAGCAGCTTCTCAGGAAGGTGGGAGATTAGCATCATCAAAGTCCTATTGTTCTCTCTAATGGCCCATCCAGGCTGATTGCATTCTGTCTGGTGGGCGCCCCCGCATGTAAACCCACTTGTAATTGTTACATAGACTAGTCCTAAGTTCAGATACAGAAATGATACAAATGGGCTAATCACATTCAGTAAATCACAACCTTCCCAATGATATCTCTCAGGAGCCATCTGGCATAAAACATATCTGGGTATTGCCATATTCACATCATGACAATATCTCTATGAAGAATATGGGGCCTGCAGCCTGCGTTTCCGGGGGGCCCAGGTCTGGGTGTCTTCCCCCTGCTCTCCTGCTTCTCGGGGCTGGTGGGGAAGAAGGGGGAGCCCAGCCTCCCCCCCCCCACCCCCATGTCACTCTCCTGGGCTGTCATGTCTCTAAGGTTCTCACTGCTGCATGCCGCTCCCCGGATGGCCCTGTTCCCGTCAGAGCCCAGCCAGCCGGGCAGTGCCCTGCAGATGGCTCCACGCCTGCCGCCCGCCAGTGCCGAGAAGTCCCCCCGCCTGGAACCGCAGCCCCCGCTGCCCCCCACCCTGCTGCAGCGATACCTGGAGCTCCTGCTGCTGGGCCCCCCGCCCGAGCTGGGCTATGAGGAAGGCATGCTGCACCCCTATTCGTACCACAAGGTAAGTGAGGAGCAGGCCACCTTCCTCCGGCCCTGACGCGGGGCCCAGGAGGCCTTGGGTGGGTGGGGCAGAGCGGGATGGACAGACGCAGATTGGGCCGGCCCAGCCCCGGCGGAGACCCCAATAACAGCTCCGCAGAGTTGCTGGCTGCACTCGTCTCCGGACCTCCCACCTCCCTGCGTTCCTGACGGATGCAGGATTCTGTGTCACCCACTTATCTATAAACCGCTGTGCAATGCGGCTGTTAACCAGCGGACACACCCCGCCCCAGAGGTGGTTGCATCTCAGCACCGGGCGAGGGGGCCCTCTTCTCTGGGGTTTTGGGGAGGAGGTGGTTAGCCCCGCAGCCCACGGTCAATTGCTCTCCGGGGTGGCTGTTCCTGGCACTGAGGGCGCGATGGTTCTGTGCTTTGGTTACAGTTTGGCTACCAGGATGGTGCGCGGCCGCTGAGCCCTCTCCAGGCCAACAGGCAGAGCCCTGAGCCCCCCGCGCTCCTTGGCAGGGCTCCTGCCCAGGCCTCCCAAGCCCTCTTTGGGGCCAGCCCCATCCCTTCCTATGGGGGGCAGCCGGGGCTGGACGGAGGGCATCTCTTCCAGGACCTGGGCATGCTCTACCTGCCGAGAGAGAGAGCGAGCCGGTTAGCCCCTGCCAGCACGCGGGCCCAGCACGGCCAGGGGCTCCCCCCGGACTACGCTGAGCCCGACGAAGAGAACAGCCAGCAGCAGCCAGCCCTGGGTCCCCAGGTGCAGTCAGGTAACCCCTGCCTTCCGGCCAGTCGCCTACAGACTCCTAGCGCGCCTGGACTGGCCTGTTCTGATGACGGGGATTCCCCAGCCCCCCTTGGGAGCCTGTTCCGGAGCGTGACTCCCCGGAGCGTTCGAAAGCTTTTCCCGGTCGCTAGCCTCAGTCCCCCTGGCTGCAGGTTAAGCCCATTGCTGCTTGTCCGGCCTTCCCTGGACACAGAGAACAACTGATCCCTGACCTTTTCGGAACAGCCCTTAGCATATTGGAAGCCTGTTCTCAGGCCCCCCTCAGTTGCCTTTTCTCCAGACTAAACATGCCCCGGTTTTTACCTTTCCTCAGAGGTCGGGTTTTCTAAACCTTTGAGCAGGTTTGTTGCTCTCCTCTGGACTCTCCAATTTAGCCGCATCTTTCCTAAAGTGCAGTGCCCAGAACTGGACCCAGGAGTCCAGCTGAAGCATAGCCAGTGCTGAGCAGAGTGGGACAGTGACCTCTCATGTCTTACATACGACACTGCTGTTAATACACCCAGAATGAGATTCGCCTGTTTCACAGCTGTATCACATCGCTGATTCATCTTCAATTTGTGATCCACTGTAACCCCCAGGTCCTGTCCAGCGGTACAACCACCGAGCCAGTAGTCCCCAGTTTGTACTTGTGCATCTGAGTTTTCCTCCCTAAGTGCGGTACTCTGCACTTGACTCTATTGAATCCGTCTTGTTGATTTCAGACCAGTTCTCCGATTGTCAAGGTCGCTTTGGATTCTAATCCTGCCTCCAAAGTGCTTGCGACCTCCCCAGCTCGGTGTCGTCTGCACATTTTATAAGCATCGTCTCCACTCCATTATCCACGTCACGACTGAAAATACTGAATAGTGCCAGGCCCAGGACTGACCCCGGCAGAACCCCGCTAGATACACGCTTCCAGTTTGACAATGAACCCTGGGTAACGACTCTTAGGGTACGGCCTTTCAGTCAGTTACCGGATAGTAATTTCATCTAGACCACATTGCCCTAGTTTGTTTAGGAGAATGTCACTGTGTCTGTGTCAAAAGTCTTACTGCCATCCAGAGAGATCACGTCCACTGCTTCCCCCAGCCACTGGGCCAGTGGCCCTGTCAAAGGAGGAAGTTAGGCTGGTTTCGCAGGACTTGTTCTTGGCAAAGCCATGGTGGCTAGTCCTTCTAAATCGGTTAGCCTCAAGGTGCTCACAAACTGATTAATATTTTGTTCCAGTATCTTTCCAGGTATCAAATTCCCTGGGTCCTCCTTGGTCCCCTTTTTATGGATAGAGGCTGTGTCTGCCCTTCTCCAGTCCTCTGGGCCCTCACCTGTCCTCCAGAAGTTCCTGAAGATAACTGCTAAGGGTTTAGAGATTGCTTCAGCTAGTCCCTTAAGTAGCCTGGGATGAATGTCATCAGGCTCTGCCAATCTGAATACATGCAACTCCTCTAAATAGACTTTGACCTGTTTGTCCCCTATTTTGTCTTGTTCCTTCCCCCGTGTTGTTCATGGTAAGTGTGTTGAGTCTCTGGTCATCAGGAACCTTTCTAGTGAAGACTGAAGCAGAATAGGCCTTAAACACCTCGGCCTCCTTGATGTCATCAGTTGTTAGCTCTCCTTCCCCACTAAGTAGAGGACATGCACTTTCCTTTGGGAGTTGGACTAGATGATCTCCTGAGGTCCCTTCCAACCCTGAGATTCTATGATTCTTTGCCTTTCTCTTGCTCCTAATGTATTTAAAGAACCTCTTTTGATGTCCCTTGCTAGCTGTAACTCCTTTTGTGCCTTAGCTTTTCTGATTTTGCTCCTACTAGCCTGTGCTATTCCTTTGTACCCCTCCTTAGCTATTAGTCCATGTCCCCACTTTTTGTAGGATTCCTTTTGGCATTTCAAGTCATTAAAGAGCTCCCGATGAAGCCACATTGGCCTCTTACAGTTCTTCCCATCTTTCCTTTGCATTGGGCTCATCTGCAGGTGTCCTGTGACGATTGTCTCCTGGGAAAACGGCCGGCTCTCCGGAACCCCTTTATCCCTTAGAGTCTCTTCCCCTGGAACCTCCCCTCCCGTTCTCTGGGTTGGTTCACATCTGGTTTGTGGAATCCATCATCCTTTATTCTGCTGTTCTCACTCCTCCTTTCCTCAGAATCATGAAATCTCTTTCCTGATCGCTGTCACCCAAACGGCCTTCCACCTTCAGATTCGCTACCAATTCCTCCCTGTTGGCCAGAATCAAACCTACAAGGGCTGTCCCCCGGTTACTTCCTCCGCTTTCTGAAACAAAAAGTTGTCCCCAATACATTCCAAGGATTTATTGGCAATGTTGGTGTCCCAGGTCCCCACGATAGGTGCTACACCCCCGGCTTTGGAACAGTCTCTTGAAGGAACCAGTCAGTGGGCCAGGCCCCAAAAGGGTCTCACTCTTCCTCCAGGGGAAGCCATGTGGCCTCACCACCACCTGCGGCTGTACCTCTGGGGCTCCAGCCCCCCTGCTTCGCAGCGTGAGTGTCGTTCAGCAAGTCCCGCTGAGACAGACCCCGGTAGAGGCTTGTCCACTCCCCAGGGATTAATGCCCCTCACCCAGCATTTGCGGTGACAGCACTGTCAAAACAGTCGGGTTTTCATTCACTGGCACGCAGCACCGGATGTCCTTCCGTTGGGTCAGGGAAAGGCAGGTGTAACGAGGCTGGTTCTGGTGGGACCCAGCTGAGAGTGCCAGTTCAGGACAAATTGCTTCAAGCAGGGCAGCTACAGCCCAAGGCTGGGGTTTTTCCACCTCTAAGGCAAACCAAACCAGTCAAACAGAGAAGACTTTGGTTTTACCCCACTGGCTAACCACAAGTCACACAAGCAATCCCCTTAGACACTCCAGTTTCCCAGTCTCACCACCAGTGCCGCTCGTTATGGGGACAAATGGTTATGAAAACCAATGCCCCGGTAAAAGAAAAACGGTTCTCTCGATCCCAAAGGACCAAGCCCCAGACCCAGGTCAATATACAAATCAGATCTTACCCACAAATCACGCTGTTGCCAATCGTTTAGAAGCTAAAATTTAAAGGTTTATTCTTAAAAGAAAGAAATATAGGTGAGAGCTGGAATTGGTTAAATGGAATCTATTACATACAGCAATGGCAAAGTTCTTGGTTCGGGCTTGTAGCAGAGATGGAATAAACTGCAGGTTCAAATGAAGTCTCTGGAGAACGTCCCCAGCTGGGATGGGTCATTCAGTCCTTTGTGTAGAGCTTCCATTTGTAGCAAAGTCCCTCCAGAGGTAAGAAGCAGGATTGAAGACAAGATGGAGAAGATGCAGCTGCCTTTTATTGTCTCTTGCCATGTGGTCTCTGCTTTCTTTGTTCCAAGGACACTCTATCCAGCACGTGGCATAGAAAAACCATAGAGTTCTGTCCCTAGGCAGGTCCCTGAATACCTTGCTGAGTCTCAAGGTGTGTCTGCCTTCTCTCAGTGGGTCAATTGTGTAGCTGATGGTCCTCAATGGGACATCCAGCAGGCTAGGCAGAGCTGACACCAACTTGTCTGGGGTGTCACCCAGAAGCACAGCATACGTTTGAAATACAGACAGGATAGAGCCAATATTCATAACTTCAACTACAAAAATGATACCTGCATCCAGACAGCATAATCATAACCAGCAAACCATAACCTGGTCTTAGACACCCCATTTGACCCCCTTTATACAAGATTTGGTACCACTACAGGACTTTGGTTGCAACACTGATCTGTACGGTCCCAGCTTATGTCAACAACGTCACAGCCGGTCAAAGCATCGTCCCCGTCCGTTCTGGTCAGCCCAGAGTCCGGCCCAGTTGTTGCAAGCCCCAGGTTCAGCTCTCTCTGGCTCTGCCTGACCTTGGTTAGTTGATCCTCCAGCAGCCAGCTCTTCTCCCCCTCACCCCTTCCCCATCCTCTCTTCTCGAGCTGGGGGATAGCGCTCGGCCTCCCTGTGAGCGGGGGCGGGGACACCATCCATCACGCTGTCCTGCAGCGACTCGGTCGTGGGGGCCAGCCGCAGGGCAGGTACAAACCCCACATTGGCTGTGAGTTCTGTACTGAGATTTCACCAACCGGTTACTTGTGAACTCCTCAGGCCCGCTCACAGCCCAAACAGGGCATGGGGTCCAGTCTGCTTGGGTACCCCTGTCTGTCTGGCTCACTATTGTGCCAGATGCTCCCTTACACCAAGGATCACACCCAGTCCCAAAGCACCAGTCATTTATCTCAGGTGCAACTTGTCACGGACTCCCAGGTCGTGCCCACTCTCGGCCCCGTGCGGTCCCTGGGGGAACCCCCTTCAGGGCGACAGCCCTTCTCAGGGGTCTGCTCTCTCGCGGGGGTTCAGCCCCCTCCACCTCCTGGAGCTGCACCTCTCTGAGCCTCAGCATGCCTGTCTCTGCCGTGGGACCCCTCAGGGAGTCCCCTCGCTCTGGCCCCCGGGCCTGGGCCTCCACCCCTACAGGGAATAATGCCCCTGTTCTCTAGACTGGAGTGATTCTCAGACAGTGTAAAACAGGAGGTTTATTGAGCATCTGAACACAGCCCAGGAAAGTCTCAGGCCTGGCCTCCCTCAGCCTGGTACATCTAAGTCTCCCCTGCATCCAGGTGGGCTCTGCCTGCCCCCCCTCTCCAGCCCAGAGCCCCCCTGGTTCCCAGCTGATATCACCTCCCTCAAGCCCCGCCTCTGTCCATTGTCTTCTCTCCAGGTAAACCTGGTCACCTGGGCCCCCCTCTTCTCTTCCGTCCTCTGGCCCCCTCTGGCTGGAACGGGCTGGTTAGGTCACCAGGGTCCTCTCTTCACAGCCCATTGTCCTCCCACTGGCCAGAACCGGCTGCGACTCCTGAGCTGGGTCCCCGGGTCACCAGTCGCTGGGGTCTCCATTCTCTAGGCCGTTGGCTGGGGTCCCAAGTCCCCTCGCCGGTCCTCTGTAACGACCAACTCCCTCTCCCATCACATGGTTAAACCGGTAACACCCAGGGAAACAGTCCCACCCCCTCAGCATGCAAACCACTGACCAAACCAAGAAAACCCCACTTCATCACACAACTGAGCTGGGGTCTCTCCCCAAAGTCAACGCTTGGAGCCAAGCCTCTACCACACTCTCTGCAGCTCTGTTAACCAGACACAGGAAACGTGGCATTTACAAGGTTAAAGCAGGTAGCCATAGCCACACCAAAGGGAATAGAAAGAGCTGTACTAAGCAAGCTCTGTCTGACCTTCAGGGCTAACCCCAGCTCAGCCGCTGGGGGTCACTTGCTGATGCCTAGAAACCTTGCCCCTCAGAGTCTGAGCCCCACGGAGATCTGGCTCCTCCTGGGGAGGGGATTTCAGTCCCTTCCCTGTGCTCCCAGCTGCAAACTCAGCTGAGGGGAGGAATCCGCTTGCCCGACTCAGCAGAGCAAGAGGTTTTTGTCCTTTCACATCCCTCAATAGTCTCTCTGCTGTCGAAGGTCCTGCCCCCAGGGAAGGCCCAGACACCTGCCGTCAGAGACCGGCCCTTTGCACGCGTTACTCTCTCTCCTGGCTGGTGATTTACACGCTCATGGGCTCGCACACACCTGCTTAAATCCCACGGTACAGTATGGGCTGCACTTGCGCTAAGTGAGATTGATGCTGGCAGCCGCTCGCAGGCAATCAATAAACACGAAGCAGCACGCGCGGCCTTAGGATTCGACTGCCTGTTTCACCAGCACTACTGCACAGGGGAGCCAGCCGGGTTCCAGCCACGGATTGGAGCCACGGGGACCTTGCCGTGAGCTGGTACCTGTTCTGCCAGCGTCATGCCATCCCCCCCGGGTTGTTGGTTGCTAGATGGCAATGGCCTGGTGACTGGATTTGTCACTCTCTTCTTGGATTCACCATTGCTATGGGGTCAGCCTTGGACAGTCCTTTCCCGGTGACCCCTCCCAGCTCAGCCAACTAGGCGACATTCACTCCTATGGCTCGGCACAAACAGTCCTCCCCGCCACCCCCATGGTAGCCATGTGAAATATAGGGGAAACTGAGGCACGCATCAGGCTCATAAAGTATTCCCCCTGGTCACAGCTGGGTTTTGCCGTGTGACTTGTCCAGCAGGTGTCTGGGTAGTTGAAGTTCCCCATTACTCCTAGTCTTACACCGCTCTTGCGTAGGGCTGCGAGTCTGTCACGGATTCCGTGACTTTCCAGGGCCTCCACGACTCCCCCAGTGGCCAGTGCGGCTGACCCCAGGGCTGCCCGAGCAGCAGCAGTCCCTGGGGGTCTCAGGGTGTCAGGGGACAGTCAGCCTCCCCCCACCCCCAAGCAGGGGTCAGCTGTCAGCCCTTGGGGCCACCCAGAGCGGCAGCACCCCAGGGCCCCAGGAGCTGCTAGGTTTTATCACAAGTATTTATAGTAAAAGTCATGGACCGGTCATGGGCGTGAATGAATTTTTTGCTTCTTGCATGAGACCTGCCCATGACGTACTAAAAAATACCCGTGGCTAAATCTTAGCCCTAGTCATGCAGCTCCTGGTCCCCTTCCCCCTCTGGGCCCCGGGGTGGGGGCTCTGCCTGGCCGCAGCAGGTGGCTCCTGTCCCTTCCCCCCGCCTCCCACCTCTCTGGGCCCAGCGGGGGCAGGCACTTGGCTGAGGTGTCCCCTCCCCGCCCAGGCCACGATTCCTCTCACCTAGCAGGGGCTCCTCCCTGTCACCTCATAGACTCATAGACTCATAGACTTTAAGGTCAGAAGGGACCATTATGATCATCTAGTCTGACCTCCTGCACAATGCAGGCCACAAAATCTCACCCACCCACTCCTGGAATAATCCTCTCACCTATGTCTCAGCTATTGAAGTCCTCAAATCATGGTTTAAAGACTTCAAGATGCAGAGAATCCTCCGGTAAGTGACCCGTGCCCCATGCTGCAGAGGAAGGCAAAAAAACCTCCAGGGCCTCTGCCAATCTACCCTGGAGGAAAATTCCTTCCCGACCCCAAATATGGTGATCAGCTGAACCCCGAGCATGTGGGCAAGACTCACCAGCCAGACACCCAGGAAAAAGTTCTCTGTAGTAACTTCTAACATCCCATCATTGACCATTGGTCCTATTTACCACTGATGGCAATTAATTGACCTTTGACTAAGATCATGTTATCCCATCAAACCATCCCTTCCATAAACGTATCTAGCTTAATCTTGAAGCCAGATAGGTCTTTTGCCCCCACTGCTTCCCTTGGAAGGCTGTTCCAGAACTTCACTCCTCTGATGGTTAGAAACCTTCGTCTAATTTCAAGTCTAAACTTCCTGATGGCCAGTTTATATCCATTTGTTCTTGTGTCCACATTGGTCCTGAGCTGAAATAATTCCTCTCCCTCCCTGGTATTTATCCCTCTGATATATTTAAAGAGAGCAATCATATCTCCCCTCAGCCTTCTTTTGGTTAAGGTAAACAAACCAAGCTCCTTGAGTCTCCTTTCATACGACAGGTTTTCCATTCCTCGGATCATCCTAGTGGCCCTTCTTTGTACCTGTTCCAGTTTGAATTCATCCTTCTTAAACATGGGAGACCAGAACTGCACACAGTATTCCAAATGAGGTCTTACCAATGCCTTGTATAACGGTACTAACACCTCCTTATCTCTACTAGAAATACCTCGCCTAATGCATCCCAAGACCGCATTAGCTTTTCTCACGGCCACATCACATTGGCGACTCATAGTCATCCTGTGATCAACCAGAACTCCGAGGTCCTTCTCCTCTTCCGTTACTTCCAACTGATGCGTCCCCAGCTTATAACTAAAATTCTTGTTATTAATCCCTAAATGCATAACCTTACACTTCTCACTATTAAATTTCATCCTATTACTATTACTCCAGTTTACAAGGTCATCCAGATCTTCCTGTAGGATATCCCGATCCTTTTCTGAATTGGCAATACCTCCCAACTTTGTGTCATCTGCAAACCTCCATTGAGTCCATTGAGTCTGGCCCTCCAGCCCCCGCCCATGGGGTGGCCCCTGCCGGCCATCGGGTGCCTGGCGGTGGGCTGCCCGTTGCTCCGTGGGCGAACGCTGTCTCCCTCCCGCAGACGCAGCCCTGCAGAGACTTGTGGCGGTGCTGGCCGACTACGGGGTGGGGCTGCAGGACCTGAGCCCCCAGCAGCTCGCCAGCCTCTCCGCCCTGCTGCAGCTGCTCCAGCACCCCGGTGAGTGGGGCTGACGTGGCGGGGAGGGGGGGGGGGAATCTGCCTGAGTCCTCCCCCCGCGCCCCAGGTGCTTTCTCTGTGCCTGGAGCAGCGTGTGAACCTGGGCTGCGCCAACACGAACTGTCCTTTTCTCTCCCGGCAGGTGGGTTTGGCCAGGAGGCTCCAGAGGCCAAGCGGGTAAGTCCAGCCGTTCCGCGCCGCACAGGGTCCCAGGGCCGTGCTGAGACCGGAGAGGCCTATTGCGGGGGGGTCCACCGCCCCCAGCGGTCAGGAAGGGGTCACAGAGTCAGACATCCGAAGGCCAGCAGAGACCGGTGCGGTCACCTGGCCTGAGCCCTGCCCTGGGTTCAGGCCTGTCTGAGCTAGAGCGGGGGGCTTAGAAAAACATCCCTCCTGGGCTCAGAACCGGCTGGTGATGGAGAATCCAGCCCGGCCCTTGGTGAGTTGTTCTGGTGATTAATCACCCTCCCTGTCTGCCTGCGTCTAGCTTCAACCTCCAGCCATTGGGTCGTGTTAGACCTTCCGCTGCTACTCAGACAAGCCCCTTCGCAAATCTTTGTTCCCCACATAGGTACTTACAGACGGGGATCACATCACCCCTGAACTTTGTTAAGCTAAATAGATGGGAGCTCCATGAGTCTGTCGCTCGAAGGCAGGTTTTCCAATCCTTTAATCCTTCTCCTGGCTCTTCTCTGCCCCCTTGCCAATTTATCAACCCCTCCTCCTTGAACTGTGGGCACCAGAACTGGACACAGGATTCCAGCAGCGGTCGCACCAGTGCCAAATACAGAAATAAAGTAACCTCTCTGCTCCTTCTCGAGATTCCCGTCGATGCATCCGAGGATCACATTAGCCCTTTTGGCCCCAGCATCGCGCTGGGAGCTCGTGTTCAGCTGAGTATCTGCCATGACCTCAAGTCCTTTTCAGAGTCCCTGCTTCCCAGGATCGAATCCCCCATCCTGTGTGTACGGCCAATGCACTTTTCCTAGATGTCTGACTTCACCTCTGGCCTCATTAAAATGTGGATTGTTGTCTTGAGCCCTGTTTACCAAGCGATCAGGTCGCTCTGTAGCAGTGACCCATCCTCTTCGTTATTTCCCACTCCCCCAATTTCTGTGTCTGCTGCAAACTTTATCGGAGATGATTTTATGTTTTCTTCTAGGTCATTGATAAAAATGTTAAATAGCGCAGGGCCAAGAACCGATCCCTGCAGGACCCCTCTGGAAACCCACCCGTGTAGTGACAGTTCCCCATTGACAGTTATATTTGGAGACCTATTGGCTAGTTATTCATCCATTGAATGTGTGGCCATCTTAACTTTATATCCTTAGTTTCTTAATCAAAACGTCATGTGGCACCGAGTCAGACGCCTAAGTCTATTACAGCCATGCTATTACCTTTACCAACCAAACTTGTAATGCCATCAAAAAAAGATATCAAGTTAGTTTGACAGGATCTATTTTCCATAAACCTCTGCTGATTTGCATTAATTACATTGTTACCCTCCTTCAAATCTTTAGTAATCAAATCCCATTATCAGCTGTTCCTCCATTATTTTTCCCAGGATTAATGTTGGACTGACAGGCCTATAATTACCTGGGCCATCCCCACTTACCCTTTTTAAATTGTGGCACAACATTTGCTTTCTTCCAGTCTGCTGGAACTTCGCTGGTGTTCCAAGAGTTATGGAAAATCAACATTAATGGTTCAGTGAGCTCCTCAGCCAACTCTTTTAAAACTCTTGGAAGCAAATTGTCCAAAGCTGCTGAGTTTAAAAATGTCTGACTTCACTAGCTGTCATCCTCCTGAGTTAGTGTTGGAATGGAAAATATTTCATCATCGCCGTGTGATATGACTGCATCATTTTTCCCTCCCCCAAATACAGAACAAAAGTTTATTGAACTTCTGCCTTTTCTGCATTATTATTGACAATTCTACCACTTCCATTTAGTAATGGACCAATATAATTCCTAGGATTCCTTTGTTTCTAGTATACTTAAACTCATTATTGTCCCTAACGCCGCTGGCCGTACATTATTCCTGGTGTCCTTTTGCGTCCCTTATTCATTTTCTATAATGCGTAGCTTCTGATTTATTACTGTCAACTTCTCTTTTCTTCCCTGTTCTATATTTTTTATAGCTGCCTTCACTTCCACTGTAAGCCAAGTTGGTTTTTTAACCAGAGCAGCCTTCTTTCTTGAATTGTAGCTTCTTGAGCATCTAGTAAAACATTCTTAAACAATTCATAATTATCATTCACACTTTTCTGTTTGAACTCTTTCTCCCAGTGGATTTGGCTCATAATTGTTTTGAGCCTTATGAAATTGTCCCTTTTTAACCCCCTGGGTATCTGTGTATTACTGGTTCAGACTTTATTCTGTTTGCACATAACGAATGTGATCAAGTCATAACTTGCACCTACGCTACAACTAATTTTTAGATCTTTGATCATTTCCTCTTTGTCCCTCAAGATGAGTCTAAAGCAGAATTTCCCCCCGCTGGAGTCGGCCTGGCTCGAGGTAGGAAATTCGATGATTTTTAGAAGTTCCGAGGAGATTTTAATCCTGGCAGCATGAGACAGCCAGTGTGTGTCCTTCAAACTGAAGTCCCATCGTGAGCATGTGGCGCTTTTCCCTCCCCATCCTCTCTGGGTGCCTGGGGAGCCAGTCATCCTGTTCCCTAGTGGGGTTTGGGGCTCTGCAGCAGACACCAACCAATACCCCCATCTTGTGCTTTCCCTGTTAGGATATTGAGCCATAAGCATTTGATAGCAGAAAGCGGTCGTGCTATTTTTCACAGTGCCACTCCCCCTCCCCTTTGGGCCTCTGGATCCGTCCTCAGTCGCTCAGAACCATTGGTTTTTGCCATGCCAGTCACCCAGATCTTCCTACCCATCATACCAACTGGATCACATTTATGCTCATGAATGAGCCATGCTAGTTCCGCTGGTTTGTTCGCCATGCTCCTGCCCTTGGTGTCCAGGCAGTTAAAGAATTTCTGCTCTTCATGTGCTCTGGTGTCTTGGTGAGGATGGTCTCAGCATCGCGACTGTCTTCTCCTTTCCATCTTCCCCTTGTTAGTTTAACCCCCTCTTGACAACTCTAGCCAGCCTGTCCCCAAGGACATTGGTCCTCTTTCTGCGGGGCTGGAGGCCAGCCAAACTCTGCAGCCCCGTCTCCTAGCAGCTAGGCAGCAGTTCACCCCCGGAATGGTCTGTCCTGGCCTGCCTTGCTCGTAGGACAGGCAGGATCTCCCAGAAGATCGCTTGGCTGTTCTTCGCGGAACTGGAAGGGCCTGTGTAATCTGTGTGAGATCCCAGCGAGCTCTGTCGTTAGTGTGGGTCGTCCCCATCGACTGCAGAAACCTGTCTGATCTCAGTGACATGTCGCGGCCTGGCTCGGGGAAGGCAGCACGCCTTCCTGTTGTCCCCCGTGTAGATCTTCCTAGGATAGAATCCCTGACCCGGATTGTCCGTCTTCCCGGCCGGTTGGAGCTTTTTGTGGGCAAGCAGCCTTCCACAGGTGTGTCCCGTACCGCCCTCCGTTCCCTTCGATCAGCTGGCTTGTCAGGGGGGTCTACAGAGTCCGGTGCCCCAGGGGCTGGGCCTCCGGGCCCTAGGGTGCAAACTTGCCGAGAGCAAGCTAGCCCGAGTGTGCTTTCTCCACCTGCCAATGTTTAGTAGCAGCCTGTACGGGAGAAGTCCTGCGGTTCCGGGGAGTGGCAGGCTGAGATTGAGGGGAGAGTCTTACCCAGCGCCTCCTGACGCCTGTCCCCAGCTGGAGTGGTCTGTCTCCGCTGAGAGGGGTTGCCAAGGTCCTGAGGAGACTGATCCTGGCAAAGGGCTGGGTGAGGGGAGGTCCCAGGAGCTGTGAGGCCCCATTCCCCCGCCTGAAGGGCTGGCTCATTTCCCCAGGTGGGGCAGGCTCTGCCATGAGCCAGGCCCGGCTTCCCCGTGGGTAACGCGCTGCCCTCTGCCCCAGGTGACGGAAGGGGAGATGCAGCACGGAGAGGAGCCGGAGCTGCCCCCCTCCACAGTGCCTCCCCCTGAGAATCCAGCCAGTGCCGCCTCCCGGACGGAGGAGCCGAGAAGGGAGGAGGCCGCTGGCCCGGCGCAGGGCAGTGCCAGGCCTCCGGCGGCGTCCCAGGTAGAACCGCAGGCCCCGGGGCAGGCGGCGCCCAGGGACCCCACCGGAGGGGCCGTGCTCCATCTCGACGAGCCCGCCCCCGTGGAGAAGAAGAGCTACACAGAGCCGAGGGGCCCTGGCGGGAAGGGGGAGCAGCCGGAGCCCCGGCCCACTGAGGAGTACGGCTACATCGTCACCGACCAGAAGTGAGAGCTGCGGATGGGGGCTGTGCCGGGGCGGGGGGGGTGAAAGGGCCAGAGTATGGCCGCTGTGCCTGTTCCATGGTGGGGAGGGGGCCGGTATTCCCCGCTCTGGCCCCGACCCGGTGGCCGGTCTGCGGACGATTCTCTGGGGCGCCAGCAGGCGGGACCTTGTTCCTCAGGCAGGGAGGGCACCTGGTTCTGACGGCCGGGGTCCTGGCCATGGCCCCTTGTCCCGCCCCCCCTGGGGGGCTCTCAGGGGTGGGGTGCATATGGGGAGCTTGTTCCTCGTGCAATGGTGGCACCCGGTTCTGACTGGCGGGAGCAGCCCAAGGGCCGTGCGACACGCGTGCGAGCAGCCCCTGCGCACGATGGCCACACATGCATGTTGGGTAAATGCTCCTAACCCCCAGCTCACACATTCACGCACCAGACTCCTCCCCTCCCCCTGGAGATGGAACAAGCACACCCCCTGCCTGGTATGCCCGCCCCCCCCCATCTCCACGCTCCCAGCTCCTCTGCATGGCGGGGGCCTGGCAGGGCTGGGGCCCACCCTGTCGCTGACTTGCCGACACCCAGCCGGCTCGGCCCTCAGGGTCCTTGACCCGACTCGGGTGCTGGGGGAGGTTGTGAGCCCGGAGTCCTCCTGGGGCTCCCAGCCCGTCCCTGAGCTGCGCCCGTCTCTGCTCCCCTCCAGGCCGCTGGGCCTCGCCACCGGCGTCCGGCTGCTGGAGATCCTGGCCGAGCGCGTCCACCTGTCCACGGCCAGCTTCATCAACATCAGGTGGGGCCCCAGGCGGGGATGGGGGGGAAGAGCAATGCATCCTGGCAGGGGTGTAGCATCGCGGGAGGCGGTGGGGTGATGGAGGGGGGCGAATGGGCTGGCTTGGGTGGGTGCAGCGGCGGGTGGCATAGGGCTAAGGGGTTGAGATCTCACCCCAGTTCATCGGCCGTCGCTGGCCCCTCTTTGCAGCACATCGGCAGCTCCCTGGCTCAGTTAGGCCAGGCCGGGGCCCAGGGATCCGGGGTGGGGTCTGGTCAGGGGGCACGGCCCCCTGGCTGGGGTCTGGCCCCTCCCTGGCTTGTGACGCCCAGGCCTTTCTGCTCCCTGCAGCGTCGGGGGCCCAGCTCTCACCTTCCAGATCCGGCAGAACCATCAGAACCTGTCGCTGGCGGATGTGACCAATCAGGCCGGTGAGTGGGGGCCGGCTGGGGCCTCTGGGTGCCCGAGAGCCAGCTAGGCCTGCAGTGCCCGGGTGAGGGGAGGCTGCATGGGGCACAGGCCAGGAATGGGGGGCTCAGGTGGGCAGGGCTGGCCCCCGAGGTGATTCATTGATCCCTGGTCCCCCCCCCCCCCATTCCATGGCTCCTCCCAGCTCTGAGTGCCTGCTGGGATCTGTGCCCCGCACTGCAGGGCATGCAGCAGCGGGGGGGGAGCTGGGAAGCAGGGTGACGCCCCCATGATCCGGGGCAGGCCCTCGGCGATTCACCCCACTTGTGCTGGCCGGGGCTGCCGCGTGCTCCCCCCCTGACCGCTCCCCTCTCTGCAGCGACGGTGAAGTCGGAGCTGGAGGCCGAGCTGGGGCTGAAGATTGTGCAGACAGGCGTGGGGCAGGTAAGGCGGCAACCCTGCCGGAGACGCCCCGGCGGGCTCCCCCCTCGTCCTGGGTCGGGCTCCACACTGTGCCCCTGCAGCGCCGCCTGTGGCACTGAACAGCGGAGTGACTGGGGTCATGGCCATGTCTCAGTGCCAGCGCCCTGGGGGTTGGGATCGGGGGGGGGGGGGTAAGGGGGTGTCTCGGTGCAGGGAGTGGGGCTGGAGCTGCCTGCACTGGGACCTTGGCTCCTCCGCTGCAGGTTGTTCGTGTAGCAGCAGGAGGTCAGACCCCCTCCCTCTCCGTCTGTGGGGCTGGCTGAGCACTAGGGGCAGGGCGGGGCTGGGGCCACGTGCTGCCGAGTCCTAGCGGGTGAGCTGGCTAGGGTGAGCAGACACCAAGGGTGAAAAATCGGGACGGGGGGGCGGGGGTAAGGAGCTGCTGCCGTCACGGATTTTAAGGCCGCTCCTGGCTCGATCCGGGCCCCAGGCCCGACCCGTCGGTTACTGCGGCACAGAGTGGGTGGAACCCGAGAGAGGCCGAACGAGAGCCAACGGCCGGCAGCTGAAGCCAGACAACGTCCGGTTAGAAATTAGGCTCCGTTGTTAAGTGCGGGTGGTTAACTAACTCCCCTGGGCAGCGGTGGCGTCTCCAGCTCGCCATGGCTGCACATCCGGCCCGGTGCCTTTACCCCAGCCAGGCTCTGGGGCTCGGTACGGGGCGACTGGGGGGGAATGCTCGGGTCAGGGCTGTACAGGAGCTCAAAGCAGCCGATCTCACGGTCCCTGCTGGCCGCTGGGAACAGGATCCGGTCCAACAGCGATGGCTCTCCCCTGGAGGAGGCTGCAGAAGGGCTGGCTGCTGCTCCTGCCCGCCCCAACGTGTGTGTAGCTGTTTGGACCTAGAGCGTTTGTGCAGCGGGATAGCCGGCCTGGCTGGGTCCTGGGGGCAGGCTCGGCGGGCTCCCTGGATGGGCTGAGGATGGGGGGTGAGCCCCTCGGCTGGGGGGAGGAGGGACAGCGGGATCTCTCGCTCCCACACTCCTAGGGAAGCAGTGGTGGAACAGCCCCGCGAGGAGTCCTGCACTGTGCCCCTTAGGGTCACACTCACTGGGGTCAGCCCCTTGGCTTCCCCGCCTCCTGGGACCGACCCTCGGAGCCTTCAGCACCCCTGGGTCCCACCGCGGGCGAGCTCCCCTCAGCAAGTCTGCTGGGTTGGACACCTGAGGCAGCCTTGCCCACCCCAAGGGAGCAAAGCACCCCCACCTTCCTGACGCTGCAGGGACTCCGCCAGCAGGGTGCAAACGGGGTTTATTGGATGTCTGGACACAGCGTAGAGTCCTTTAGGTTAACACACCGAGTTACAGCAGCGTCCAGCCTGAGCCCAGAACCCTCCGGCCCCTCCCCGGTCCCCCTGGAAGAGCGTCCTGCTTCCAGCGGCCCACACGTAACAGCCCCCAAGGCCCCTCCTTTGCCCTTGTCTCTGGGCGAACGCGGTCACCTGGCCTTCTTCTTTAGTCCTTTTGTTCTCCGGCTAGTCCCAGCTGGCTGGCTTCCTGAAGCAGGTGGTGCCCCGCCCCCCCAGTCGTTAGTTCCTGGGTACCAAATGGCCAGGCCATTGTCTGGGCCCAGACTCCAGGCAGCTTTTCCCCTACCTAGTTAAC
Organism: Macrochelys suwanniensis; assembly: GCA_033296515.1. Lineage (NCBI taxonomy): Eukaryota > Metazoa > Chordata > Testudines > Chelydridae > Macrochelys > Macrochelys suwanniensis. Next base: position 29,072 of record JAVFKX010000366.1, on the reverse strand, counting down.
CGTGCAGCACATAGGGGAAACTGAGGCACGCACGGTAGTCATACAAAATATTATGAAAAATTCCCACTCTGCCACGGGGGCTGTGGTGTGAGGGGAGACGGCCCTTCCCCCAGGGAGTGTCACCGTGGCAGCGCGCCAGCAGCCCGAGGGTCACCCCAACTCCCCAAATGGGACAGGTCTCGGGGACTCCACTGCCCGGGAAGGCCCCAGAGCAGGCGCTGTGCTGCTCCGGCGACGGTGCCCTGGGAAGGGGAGCTCCCGGAGACCCAGCTCGTTGCCAAGGGCTGAGCAGCTCTGGGTGAATCGTTTCGCTGGGCGCGCCGTTGCTCGCTGCAGGGCCTGCCCTCAGGGAGCTTGGTCTCTGCCGGGGCACGGGGGCAGCATACATGGCACCTCACCGTTGGGTGGGGCTGATGATGGGGGCAATGCCAGGCTGCGGAGAGGACAGGCACCCTGGCCTGGCTGCCAGGGGAGCGAGATGTCTCAGGGGCTGCGGTTTGGGGGTATTAAAGGGGGGGGCTGCAGTGACTGAGGTGGGGTAGGAACAGCAACGTGCGAGGCCTTGGGGGCTGCGGGGAGGGTGTGATGCCACGGGGCTGAGGGGGGCAGCTGGGGCGGGGGGCGGTGTCACGGAGTGTGGGGGAGTCAGGTCCTGCACCCCTCTTCCCGGGATTCAATGTGACTCTCAGCCAGCCAGTAGAACAGAAGGTTTATTAGGGTTGTCAGGAAAGAGTCCAAACAGAGCTTGTAAGTATGACCAGGACCCCTCAGCTGGGCCCTTCTGGGGGGCAGGGAGCTTAGACCCCAGCTCTGGGGCTCCCTGCGTTTCACCACCCAGCTCCAAACTGACCAAGAGCCAGCCAAACCTCCAGCAGGCTCTTCCCCTCCCCCGGGGCCCCTCCCCTAGCCTTTTACCATTCTCCCAGCCAAAGGTGTTACCTCCCAACCCCCGTCCTGGCTCATGTTACAGCCTCAGGTAAAGTCTCACACTCCCGATGCAGCCTTTCCCAATGCAGCCAGCCTCTCAGGTCAGATCCATCTCGCTCTCTACTCCGTCACATCGCTCCCCGCTTCGAGACTGAACTGAGCGGGGTCACTGTGACCAGTGGCCTGGGGAAGTTCAGGGCCCCCTCTCCGGGACAACGCATCCGCTATCAGGTTGGCACTTCCCTTCACATGGACCACGTCCATGTCGTAATCCTGCAGGAGCAGGCTCCACCTCAGGAGCTTGGCGTTGGCCCCTTTCATCTGGTGTAGCCAGGTCAGGGGCGAGTGGTCGGTGTACACGGTGAAGTGTCGCCCGAATAGATACGGCTCTAGTTTCTTGAGGGCCCACACCATGGCCAGGCATTCCTTCTCGATGGCCGCATAATTCTGCTCCCGGGGTAGCAACTTCTTGCTTAAATACACGATGGGGTGTCTCTGCCCCGTTTCATCCTCCTGCATTAACACCGCCCCCAGTCCCATGTCTGAGGCGTCGGTGAACACCAGAAAGGGCTTGTCAAAGTCTGGGTTTGCCAGAACCGGGTCCCTGATCAAAGCCTCCTTCAGTGCACAGAGAGCCCTCTGGCACTCCTCGGTCCAGATCACCTTGTCTGGCTTCCCCTTCTTACATAGCTCAGTGATGGGGGTGGCTATGGCGCTAAAGTGGGGCACAAATCTTCGATAGTACCCCGCCATCCCAATAAAGGCCTGGACCTGCTTTTTGGTTTGGGGAGCAGGCCAGTCCCGGATCACCTCCACCTTGGCTGGTTCTGGCTTTAGGCGGCCGCTCCCCACCCGGTGTCCCAGGTAGGACACTTCAGCCATCCCCACCTTGCACTTCTCCGCTTTTACGGTCAGCCCAGCCTCCCGGAGTCGGTCCAGCACTTGTTTAACCTGGGACACATGGTCCTCCCAGGTCTGGCTAAAGACACAGATATCATCGATATACGCCACAGCGAAGCTCTCCATCCCCTTCAGTAGCTGATCCACCAGGCGCTGGAAGGTGGCTGGCGCTCCCTTGAGACCGAAAGGCAGGGTCAGGAACTCGTAGAGCCCCAGAGGAGTAATGAAGGCAGATTTCAGCCGGGCATCTGCATCCAGTGGCACTTGCCAGTAGCCCTTTGTAAGATCCATGGTGGTGAGGTACCGAGCCCCTCCCAGCTTGTCTAGGAGCTCATCCGGCCGGGGCATGGGGTAGGCATCGGATACAGTGATGGCATTGAGCTTCCGATAGTCCACACAGAACCGGATCGACCCATCCTTTTTGGGGACCAGCACCACCGGCGAGGCCCAAGGGCTGGACGACGGCTGGATCACCCCCAAAGCCAGCATGTCCTTGACCTCTCTTTCCAGGTCCCGAGCTGTCTTCCCTGTGACTCGGAAGGGGGAGCATCTTATAGGTTGGTGCGATCCTGTCTGCACCCGGTGGACAGTCAGATTAGTGCGACCAGGCTGGTTGGAAAACAGCTGTCGGTACAGATGCAGCACCCCTCTGATCTCAGCTTGCTGGGCAGGGGTTAGCTGATCGGAGAGAGGGATTGTTTCTTGGGAGGAACCAGCTCCTGTCTTAGGGAATAGATCTACTAGAGGGTCACTTCCCTGCTCCTCCCAATGTCCACACACGGCCAGCACCACATCCCCCCTGTCATAATATGGCTTCATCATATTGACATGGTACACCCGGCAGTGGTGTGCCCGGTTAGACAGCTCCACCACATAATTTACCTCATTTAGCTGCTTGACAACCTTGAAAGGGCCTTCCCAAGCGGCCTGCAGCTTGTTTTTCCTCACGGGGATGAGAACCATCACCTGATCCCCGGTGGCGTAGGCGCGGGCCCGCGCCATGCGGTCGTACCAGACCTTTTGCTTCCTCTGGGCTCTGGCCAGATTTCCCTTGGCCAGGCCCATGAGCTCAGTAAGTCTCTCTCGGAAGGTCAGGACATACTCCACCACTGACTCTCCCTCGGGGGCGGCCTCCCCCTCCCATTCGTCTCTCATCAGGTCCAGGGGCCCCCTTACCCTCCTGCCATATAACAGTTCGAAGGGCGAGAATCCAGTAGACTCCTGAGGCACTTCCCTGTACGCGAACAGCAGGTGCGGTAGGTACTTGTCCCAGTCCTGCGGGTGCTGGTTCATAAAGGTTTTCAGCATCATCTTTAGCGTCCCATTGAACCTCTCCACCAGCCCATTGGACTGGGGATGATATGCTGAGGCCCAGCTGTGCCGGACCCCACATTTCTCCCACAAGCACCGGAGCAGGGCCGACATGAAGTTGGACCCTTGGTCTGTCAGGACTTCCTTGGGGAACCCCACTCGGCTGAAAATGGTCAGCAGCGCATCCGCCACGGTGTCTGCTTCAATGGAGGATAAGGGCACCGCCTCGGGGTAGCGGGTGGCGAAATCTACCACCACCAGGATGTATTTCTTCCCCGACCGGGTTGTCTTGCTGAGAGGCCCCACTATGTCCATGGCCACCTTCTGGAAGGGCTCCTCTATGATGGGCAAAGGCCTCAAAGCCGCTTTCCGCTTGTCCCGAGCCTTCCCCACCCGCTGACAGGGGTCACAGGACCGGCAGTACTGATGGACAGTTGTAAAGACCCCAGGCCAGTAAAAGTTCTGTAGCAGCCTCTGCCTGGTGCGCCGGATCCCCTGGTGCCCTGCGAGAGGGATGTCATGGGCCAGGTACAGTAGCTTGCGGCGATACTTCTGGGGGACCACCAGCTGCCTCCTGATCCCCCATGTCTCCATCTCACCGGGGGGAGCCCATTCCCGGTACAGGAACCCCTTCTCCCACAGGAACCTCTCCTGGCAACCTCTCCACATGGTCTGTACCTCCCTGCGGTTGGCCAGGTCCCTGAGCTTCCGCAAGGAGGGATCTTTCTGTAACTCGGCCTGGAACTCAGCCGCTGGGGAAGGAATGGGAACCTGTTCTCTCGTGCTGTCTGTGTCTGAGGCCGCAGCCTCTCTGCGCCTGGTCCTGGGGTACTCCCTCCCCACTGGGCCAGGGTCTTGCGCCCCGTGCAAGGCACCCTCTCCGAGGCCCGGGCGTAGCGCCCCTTGCCGGCTCTGGCTACGGGTCACGACCAGGGTATCCCGGGATTCACTGGGCCAGTCTTCTAGGTCCCCCCCCATCAGTACCTCAGTGGGCAAATGCTGGTGCACCCCTATGTCCTTGGGGCCCTCCTTGGCCCCCCATTTCAGGTGTACCCTCGCCACAGGTACCTTGAACGGGGTCCCGCCCACCCCTGTTAGGGTCAGGTAGGTGTTGGGTACCACCCGATCTGGGGCCACCACCTCGGGCCGGGCCAGCGTCACCTCCGCGCCCGTATCCCAGTATCCAGTGACTTTCCTCCCATCTATCTCCAGGGGAACAAGGCACTCTCTCCGAAGGGACAGCCCCGCGCCCACCCTATAAACCGAGAACCCTGAGTCCGGAGCATCCAGCCCCCCCGAGGAGCTGGTCTGGGGCCTTCCTCCCTCCGGAGCCGTTGATAAGCTGCCAGCCCCCCTCTTCTGGGCTGTCGGCCCCTCATCTGGCTGGGTCTCTACCCAGTTAACCCGGTGTGGGTTTGGTCTGCTCAGTCTGTCTCTGATCTTGGGGCACTGGGACCGTACGTGGCCCCTCTGGCCGCAGTGATAGCAGCTCATGTCCCGTTGGTCCCCTCGAGCAGGTCGGTTGGTTCTGATGTCGGAGGTTCCCCTCGGGAGGGGGTTCTCCCTATTTCCCCTTTGGGAGGTCCCATGCTGCCTCTCTTGCTGCCTCAGGGTGGGCCGGCTCCTTTGGGATTCCTCCCTGCCACCCCTTGACCGACTGTTCATGAACTCGTCGGCCAGCCGCCCTGCGTGCTGCGGGCTCCCTGGATTTTTGTCCATCAACCATAGCTTCAGGTCTGATGGGCACAGTTCATACAGTTGTTCTAGTACGAATAGTTCGAGCAGGTCCTCCATAGTTTGGGCCCCAGCGGTCCACTTGCGGGCGTATCCATGTATCCGGTTGGCCAGTTGTAGGTACGTGATCTCAGGGGTTTTTCGCTGATCCCGGAACCTTTGACGGTACATCTCGGGAGTCAGCCCAAGCTCGCAGAGCAGGGCCTTTTTGAACAGTTCATAGTCCCCAGTCTCCGTCTCTTTCATTCGGCCGTACACGTCCAGGCCTGCAGGGTCTAGTAAGGGGGTGAGATACTGGATCTTGTCTGCAGGGTCAACCTTGTGCAACCTGCAGGCATTCTCAAAGGCCGCCAGGAAGCTGTCTATGTCTTCCCCTTCCTTACGCCGGGCCAGGAAGTTACGATCAAACTTCCCTGTAGTCTTGGGTCCCCCCTCACTCACCGCAGCCGGGGCCTCACTGCTCCTCAGTCTGGCCAGCTCCAGCTCATGCTGGCGTTGTTTCTCCTCATGCTGGCGTTGTTTCTCCTCATGCTGGCGTTGTTTCTCCTTCTCCTCCAGCTCATGCTGGCGTTGTTTCTCCTCGTGCTGACGCTGCTTTTCCCGTTCTTCCCGCTCCTCCTTCAGTTCCTGCTGCCTCAACTCGAGCTCTTTCAGTTTTATCTCCCTCTCCCAATCCAGCCGCCTCCACTGCTGGGATGGGGAGCTCCTCCGGGAAGATCCCCTGCTGGCCGCCGGGGTCAAGGTGCCCTCGGTATTTGCTGGGCTTTCCCCAACCTCTCCCCTGGGCAGAGGCGAGAGGGGTCTTGGGATGTCCTCAGCAGCAGTCTGACCCCTCCCAGCCAGGTCGGGCCCTGGGGCCCATGCTGCGTCTGTCGGGCGGCTTCCCCCAGGGACAGGGATCGGGTTATCCAAGCAATCCTTCTCCTCCAGCTGCGCAATCAGCTGGTCTTTGGTGGACTTCCCAATGCGCAGCCCCCTCTGCCTGCACAGCTCCACCAGGTCGTTCTTACGGCGCTTAGCATACATCTTCCTGCTAGCCACTCTCAGGCCTGTGCGGTCTTGGTCCCCACGGCTTCCAGGAGGAACCCCTAGTGTGCCAGCCCTTCTCACTGGTCACACCCTCAGGGTTAAGCGTAGCTCCTCCGCCCCCCGAAACCACTTCTCTCTGCCTCTTCAGCAACCTGCTCCCCGTCAATCCCCCTTCGTTGTACTGCTCTCCAGTCACTTACTGCAGGAAGTGCCGTTCATGGGGTGCAGAAGATCCCACCGCTGCCACCAGTTGTCACGGAGTGTGGGGGAGTCAGGTCCTGCACCCCTCTTCCCGGGATTCAATGTGACTCTCAGCCAGCCAGTAGAACAGAAGGTTTATTAGGGTTGTCAGGAAAGAGTCCAAACAGAGCTTGTAAGTATGACCAGGACCCCTCAGCTGGGCCCTTCTGGGGGGCAGGGAGCTTAGACCCCAGCTCTGGGGCTCCCTGCGTTTCACCACCCAGCTCCAAACTGACCAAGAGCCAGCCAAACCTCCAGCAGGCTCTTCCCCTCCCCCGGGGCCCCTCCCCTAGCCTTTTACCATTCTCCCAGCCAAAGGTGTTACCTCCCAACCCCCGTCCTGGCTCATGTTACAGCCTCAGGTAAAGTCTCACACTCCCGATGCAGCCTTTCCCAATGCAGCCAGCCTCTCAGGTCAGATCCATCTCGCTCTCTACTCCGTCACAGGCGGTTGCCGGCAGTGATGAGGCAGGGGAGCTGGGTTTGGATTTCGCTGGGGGCTGACAGCGGGCAGGGGAGGTGGACAGGAGGGGCTGAGGGGGGAGCCCTCAGAAGAGGGGCTGGGCTCCCTCCCCAGCGTCAGCCGCACTCTCCTCGGCTCCCGCACGCCCAAAGGGCCCCTGCCGCTGGCATCGCGCCGTTGCCACGGTAACCCCCCGGCCTGCTCTCCGGTGCCCCGCTGAGCCGGCTCCCTGTGCGCGCCCGCCCGTTGCCATGGTTACCTCGCCAGGCCGGAGCGGAAGGGACCGCAGGGGCTCCCCCTTCGTGGCGGGGGCTCCCCCGCCCTGCTCCTCCCCCGGCGGCGGATGCGGCTTCGAGACCCTCCAGCTGCGGGGGGCTACCGGGGGGGGGGGGGCTGAGGGTCTGCCCCTTGCTGGCTCTCAGCCCTGAGCTCTCTGGGGAGCCCGGGCCCCCCTCCCATGTGCGGGGACCCCGGCTCCGGCATCGCTGTCCAGATCGGCCCCGGGGAGTCCCCTGAGTCAGGGCTTCCCCCCCCCCCCCCATGCGCCCCACATCTGGCAGGGCTGCAGGGACTGACTCTGCTGCTAGGTGCCCCCCCCCCCCCGCCGCGCTAACCCTGCCCCCCCTGCCCCCAGCACAATGAGGCCGCCCCGTACCCCCGCCCCTCGCACTTCGGCGACACCTTCCACTCGGTGCTGCTCACCTTCCTGGCCCTGGCCTGCGTGGCGGGCGTGGTCATCGCCGCCGCCATCGTCTTCTGCCTGCGCCAGCACGCCAAGCAGCGCGAGAAGGACCGGCTGGCGGCCCTGGGGCCCGAGGGCACCGGGGACAGCACCTTCGAGTACCAGGTAGGGCCTTGGGCGGCGCCGGGGGGGTTGGGGGGGGACACAGCGGGGACCGAGTCCATGGGGCCGGGAATAGCCACTGCTTGGCTGGGAGGAATTATTTCAGCTCAGTACCAATGTGGACACAAGAACAAATGGATATAAACTGGCCATCAGGAAGTTTAGACTTGAAATTAGACGAAGGTTTCTAACCATCAGAGGAGTGAAGTTCTGGAACAGCCTTCCAAGGGAAGCAGTGGGGGCAAAAGACCTAACTGGCTTCAAGACTAAGCTAGATTCGTTTATGGAGGGGATGGTTTGATGGGATAACATGATCTTAGTCAAAGGTCAATTAATTGCCATCAGTGGTAAATAGGACCAATGGTCAATGATGGGATGTTAGAAGTTACTGCAGAGAACTTTTTCCTGGGTGTCTGGCTGGTGAGTCTTGCCCACATGCTCGGGGTTCAGCTGATCGCCATATTTGGGGTCGGGAAGGAATTTTCCTCCAGGGTAGATTGGCAGAGGCCCTGGAGGTTTTTTTGCCTTCCTCTGCAGCATGGGGCACGGGTCACTTACCGGAGGATTCTCTGCATCTTGAAGTCTTTAAACCATGATTTGAGGACTTCAATAGCTGAGACATAGGTGAGAGGATTATTCCAGGAGTGGGTGGGTGAGATTCTGTGGCCTGCATTGTGCAGGAGGTCAGACTAGATGATCATAATGGTCCCTTCTGACCTTAAAGTCTATGAGTCTATGATGGGGGTGGGCCAGGCCGGGGGAACCCCCGGTGCTGTTGGGGGGTGGGATGCTGCGGGCTCAGTGCACTGGTGGCAGTGCTCGTCTCTTCCCCCCCCCCTCCCCCCAGGATCTGTGCCGGCAGCACATGGCCGCCAAGTCGCTCTTCGGCCGTGCGGACGCCCCCCCAGCCCCGGCAGAGAACTCCCGGGTCAGCAGCGTCTCCTCCCAGTTCAGCGACGCCCCCCAGGCCAGCCCCAGTTCTCACAGCAGCACGCCGTCCTGGTGCGAGGAGCCCGTGCAATCCAACATGGACATCTCCACCGGCCACATGATCCTGGTGAGCGGGGTGTGTGTGTGTGTGTGTGTGTGTGTTTGTGCGCTGCCCCCTGCTGGAGGGTGAGCCCTGGTGTGTGTGGGGGTGCGCGTGCGTGCTGCCCCCTGCTGGAGGGTGAGCCGGGTGTGTGTGTGTGTGTGTGCGCACTGCCCCCTGCTGGAGGGTGAGCCCTGGTGTGTGTGGGGGGGGGGGGGGGGTGCGCGCGTGCGCGTGCTGCCCCCTGCTGGAAGGTGAGCCCTGGTGTGTGGGTGTGCGCGCGCTGCCCCCTGCTGGAAGGTGAGCCCTGGTGTGTGGGTGTGGGTGTGTGTGCGCGCGCTGCCCCCTGCTGGAGAGGGTGAGGCCCGGTAGGTGGGTGTGTCTGTCCCTGCTGCCCCTATCCCTGTATGCAGTGGTTCCCAAACTGGGGTTCGTGAAATATTACAGGGGGTTCTCGGGGGGAAAATTCCCTAATGGCGGACAGGGCTGTCCCTAGGGACCCCGGGCAGCACGGAGCCCCTGGACTTCCAAGAGCTAAGCAGATCGAAACAAGCATCTCTATCCCACTGAGGAGATTTAAACTTCAAGACTCTATATGAACTAGAAAGGGAGGTGGCTATTTTTTGCTGTTTTTAAAATGAAACATGCAGCTACTGTTGTTTTAAAATGATGATGAAGAACAAGATTAAGCTTTGTTGTAACGTGTGTTGCTTGCCCGGACTGCTCAAGACCTGAATGCTTGTGTAGGAGGAACTCTTTGAGTTGGCTTCTTAAATCCCTTCCTGCTGTTTCACATCTGATACTCCTTGATGAAACATAGGAGCCTTGTCTTATAACAGGCTTATTCAAAGCGATACAAGCTACGAAAGTGAGATCTTGGAAGTGTGTTGCCGTTTTCATAATGTAATAAAAATACTGTCATGATAAATAATAAATAACAAATAGGGTGTAATAAGCATGTCATAAAAACAAATGTTATATTTCCAAGATCACTGCTTTTATCATTGATACTCAGGTAAAGGAGAAAATCCCTGGCAATATTCATTTCTAGGAGAGGGTTCGCAAGACTTGACATTTTAGTGAAAGGGGTTCACAGGTTGTTAAAGTTTGGGAACCACTGCCTGAATGTGTGAGTGCTGCCCCCTGCTAGAGAGAGTGAGCCCCTGTGTGTGTGTGTGTCCGTCCATCCCTATCTCTGTGTGTGTGTGTGTGTGTGTGTGTGCACACGCTGCCCCCTGCTGGAGAGGGTGAGCCCCGGTGTGTGTGTGTGTGTGTGTCCCCGTCCCTATTTGTGTGTGTGTGTGTATGCTGCCCCCTGCTGGAGAGGGTGAGCCCCGGTGTGTGTGTGTGTGTGTGTGTGTGTCCCCGTCCCTATTTGTGTGTGTGTGTGTGTATGCTGCCCCCTGCTGGAGAGGGTGAGCCCCGGTGTGTGTGTGTGTGTCCCTATCTGTGTGTGTGTGTGTGTGTGTGTGTGTGTGTGTGTGTGTGTACGCTGCCCCCTGCTGGAGAGGGTGAGCCCCGGTGTGTGTGTGTGTGTGTGTGTGTGTGTCCATCCCTATCTGTCTGTGTGTGTGTGTGTGTGTGTGTACGCTGCCCCCTGATGGAGAGGGTGAGCCCCGGTGTGTGTGTGTGTGCGCGCTCTCTCCCCTGCCCGCGTGGCCTCTTCTCTGCATCCGCCCCCAGGGAGGCTGCCCTCCCCGCGTCCCTTCCCCCTGCCGGCGCTGACCCGCGCGCTGTCCCGGCAGGCCTACATGGAAGACCACCTGAGGAACCGCGACCGGCTGGCCAAGGAGTGGCAGGCCCTGTGCGCCTACCAGGCCGAGCCCAGTGTCTGCACCGCCGCCCAGAGCGAAGCCAACCTGAAGAAGAACCGCAACCCCGACTACGTGCCCTGTGAGTGCCCTGCCTCCTCAGAGCCCCCCCGCTCCCTCCGGCAGGCCGGGGCCCAAAGAACTGCCAGCCCAGCGGGTGTCACACCAAGGGCCCTTGGGCGATGCTGCGGTCTGGCCGTAGTTGGAGTGGGCCATACAGGCTGGGGGAGCCCAGCCGGGCGGGTATGGGGGTGTGCCGACCAGCATGGCTTGGACAGGGAGAACTGGTTCTCTCCCCTGCCCCCAGGAGCAGATCTGTGGGCAGATCTGAGGCCCAGCGGATCCCGGGGTGCCTGGCGCCTTCCCCAGCCCTGGCTCGCTTGCTCACGGCTCCCCTTGTGCGGTGATTTCCCAGATGACCACGCGCGAATCAAGCTGAAGGCCGAGAGCAACCCGTCCCGCAGCGACTTCATCAACGCCAGCCCTATCGTAAGTGAGAGCTCGCCTGAGCCCCGCCCCCCAGCCCCGGGGGTGTCCCTCAGAGCGGGGTTCTCCCCGTCCCGCAGCGACTTCATCAACGCCAGCCCTATCGTAAGTGAGAGCTCGCCTGAGCCCCGCCCCCCAGCCCCGGGGGTGTCCCTCAGAGCGGGGTTCTCCCCGTCCCGCAGCGACTTCATCAACGCCAGCCCTATCGTAAGTGAGAGCTCGCCTGAGTCCTGCCCCCCAGCCCCGGGGGTGTCCCTCAGAGCGGGGTTCTCCCCGTCCCGCAGCGACTTCATCAACGCCAGCCCTATCGTGAGAGCTCGCCTGAGTCCCGCCCCCCAGCCCCGGAGGTGTCCTTCAGAGCGGGATTCTCCCCGTCCCGCAGTGACTTCATCAACGCCAGCCCTATCGTAAGTGAGAGCTCGCCTGAGTCCTGCCCCCCAGCCCCGGGGGTGTCCCTCAGAGCGGGGTTCTCCCCGTCCCGCAGCGACTTCATCAACGCCAGCCCTATCGTGAGAGCTCGCCTGAGTCCCGCCCCCCAGCCCCAGAGGTGTCCTTCAGAGCGGGATTCTCCCCGTCCCGCAGTGACTTCATCAACGCCAGCCCTATCGTAAGTGAGAGCTCACCTGAGTCCCGCCCCCCAGCCCCGGGGGTGTCTCTCAGAGCGGGGTTCTCCCCATCCCGCAGCGACTTCATCAACGCCAGCCCTATCGTGAGAGCTCGCCTGAGCCCCGCCCACCTGCCCTGCCCACCAGCCCCGGGGCGACTGGGGGTGTCCCTCAGAGCAGGATTCTCCCTGTTCCGCTAGTGTAAACACTCCTCCCCCCGCCCTGTACGACACTCGGGTGTGCCCGCTCGCCCAGTGCCACCTGACATGGGTCTGTTTCTTGGGGGGCCGCCGCTGCACCCCCATCGTGCTGCCGAGGGGAGCGTCTGACACGCTGTCTCCTGGCCCAGATCGAGCACGACCCACGGATGCCGGCCTACATCGCCACGCAGGGGCCCCTCTCACACACCATCGCTGACTTCTGGCAGGTGAGTGCCGGCCGCAGGGCGGGAGGCCGGAGGATGCTGGCGCCGGTGTAACGATGCTGGTTCTGGTGGGACCCAACTGAGAGTGTCAATTCAGGACAAACTGCTTCAAGCAGGGCAGCTACAGCCCAAAGCTGGGGGTTTCCACCTCTAAGGCAAACCAAACCAGCCAGACAGAGGAGACTTTGGTCTCACCCCACTGGCTAACCACAAGTCACACAAGCAATTCCCTTAGACACTCCAGTTTCCCAGTATCACCACCAGTGCCACTCGTTATGGGGACAAATGGTCATGAAAACCAATGCCCCAGTAAAAGAAAAACGGTTCTCTCGATCCCAAAGGACCAGACCCCAGACCCAGGTCAATAGACAAATCAGATCTTACCCACAAATCATGCTGTTGCCAGTCCTTTAGAATCTAAAATCTAAAGGTTTATTCATAAAAGGAAACAGGTCTAGGTGAGAGCTAGAATTGGTTAAATGGAATCAATTACATCCAGCAATGGCAAAGTTCTTGGTTCAGGCTTGTAGCAAGAATGGAATAAGCTGCAGGTTCAAATCAAGTCTCTGGAGAACATCCCCAGCTGGGATGGGTCCTTCAGTCCTTTGTGTAGAGCTTCCGTTTGTAGCGAAGTCCCTCCAGAGGTAAGAAGCAGGATTGAAGACAAGATGGAGATGAGACCTCAGCCTTTTATAGTCTCTTGCCATGTGGTCTCTGCTTTCCTTGTTCTAAAGACAAGCCATCCAACACATGACATGGAAAAACCTCTGTTTTTCTGTTCTGTCCCTAGGCAGGTCCCTGAATACCTTGCTGAGTCACAAGGTGTATCTGCCTTCTCTCAGTGGGTCAGTTGTGTAGCTGATGGTCCTCAATGGGCCATCCAGCAGGCTAGGCAGAGCTGACACCAACTCGTCTGGGGTGTCACCCAGAAGCACAGCATACGTTTGAAATACAGACAGGATAGAGCCAATATTCATGACTTCAACCACAAAACTGATCCATACATGTAAATGGCATAATCCTAACCAGCCAAGCATAACCTGGCCTTAGACACCTCATTTGACCCCCTTTATACAAGATTTGGTGCCACTACAGGACCTTGGTTGCAACACCAATCTCTACGGTCCCAGCTTATGTCCATAAGGTCACAGCTGGTACCTCCCCACCCCTGGCTTTGAGGCATTAGCCCTGGCTGGCCACAGCAGGGTGCTGTCCCGTCTGGGAGGGGGCTCGCGTTGTAGGTCCCCTGGCTCGGCTCCGAATCCCCCTCCTGTCAGTGAGGAGACTGGACGCTCCCTGGAGCGCTGGGTCACAGGGTCTCCGACAGGCCCGTGTGAGGATGGCGGGTGGGCATCATCTGGGCCGGACCTTGCCGTGCCCTGGGGTACCCTGGCTTTCCTGAGCCGGGGGCAGGAAGCAGCAGGGAGCTGCCCAGTGCCGGCTGCTGGGGACATGCTGGGGCTGCTCCCCCAGAGAGAGCCCAGCCCCCTTTCCAGAGACTCCCCATGGTCATAGAATCATAGAATCTCAGGGTTGGAAGGGACCTCAGGAGGTCATCTAGTCCAACCCCCTGCTCAAAGCAGGACCAACCCCAGCTAGATCATCCCAGCCAGGGCTTTGTCAAGCCTGACCTTAAAAACCTCTAAGGAAGGAGATTCCACCACCTCCCTAGGTAACCCATTCCAGTGCTAGGTCCCCTTGGCCAGGCTGTGCCCGGCGGCGAGCGCTGCCGAGACCTGCCCCAGCCAGGCCAGCCTGGCTCGGCGGGAGCAGGCTGGGACCCCAGGCCTGCCGGCGCCCGCTGCTGATGGCGTGTGCCCTGCTGCAGATGGTGTGGGAGAACGGCTGCACGGTGATCGTCATGCTGAGCCCACTGGTGGAGGACAGCATCAAGCAGTGCGACCGCTACTGGCCCGACGAAGGCTCCTCCCTCTACCACATCTACGAGGCAAGTGGGGGGGGGGGGGTGCAGCGGGCAGAGCGCAGAGCAAGCAGCCCGGGATGGGGGGCCCCCAGGGGAGCTGTGCCGCTGGAGCAGGGGCCCCGCTGTGGGGCGCTGGGGCTGGCTGGGCCGTGACTCCCTGGCACTTCTCCGCGCAGGTGAACCTGGTCTCGGAGCACATCTGGTGCGAGGATTTCCTGGTGCGCAGCTTCTACCTGAAGAACGTCCAGTCGCAGGAGACCCGCACCCTGACCCAGTTCCACTTCCTGAGCTGGCCGGCAGAGGGCATCCCCACCACCACCCGCCCCCTCCTGGACTTCCGCAGGTGAGGGGCAGCCTCCTCCCAGGGCGCCTGGCTAGGGGCAGGCCGGCGGGGGCAGGCTCAGGGCAGATGACAAAGCCAGGCCTGCTGCGGGCGTCGTCAGGGAACGCGCCGGGCCCGGGCCCCGGGGGTGGCTCTGGGAGAGGCTGGCGCACAGCCCTGTAGGATGCCTGGGGCCCCAGGGGCGTTGATGCCCCCCCGCAGGGGGCCGTGCCCGTGAGTCTGGGAGGCGGGGAAGCGGGTGTGCCGGCTCGCAGAGCTGGAGCTGGGCCAGCATGGGCCGGCCGTGAGACGGGGGGAGGGACCCTCGGCCGTCTCTGCCTTTGGGCCGTGGGGAAACAGTGGAGAGGAAAGTCCCTGGATGTCCTGGGGCAAACTGCCCCCAAGCTACACGGGGCTCTGGCAAAGGGCCCAGGGAGCGTGTGGGGGACGGGCGCTGCCCTGCCCTGGCGTGGGGCGCCGGAGCGGGAGGAGTTCGGAACGTTCTGGCAGAGAAACCGGGCCCTGGGTGAAGGGCCCGGAGAGACTGGGGGGGCCGGGCCAGCTCGGCTATTGCAGATTGGGCCGAGAGAGCAGAACCCCGGCTGCTGCTTGGGGAAAGCCCTGCGGGGTAACGGGGGCTTGGGGAGGGGGCGGGGATGAGACCCTGGTTCCCCACTGCAGATGGGAGCCCCAAGCCTGGTGTGACCTGGGCCAGTGTGCACAGGGGCCTCCCACCCTGCAGCGAAGCGGGGTGAGTCCGGGGTTCTGCTGGCCCCAGCCAGAGGGTCGCAGTCCCGGGGTGCTGCAGGGCCGGGGGAGGGGATTGCTGGAGGGGCAGGGCACTGGGCTCAGTGAGGATTCTGGACTAAGGGGGGGCAGTGGAGCACGCCCTTCTCTGGGATCCTGAGGGCAGTGGGGTCGGTCAGGACCCCTGCCCTGGCCCTGGGGAGCCCTGCAGCCAGTGCTGGGGGGCGCTGCAGAGGGGCCGGTCTCCGCGGGTGGGGTACAGCAGGGAGGTGATTTCCAGCCCCCTGTGGGGTGTGTGGCTGGTGGATACCTGGGCATGAGGCGTCTCCCCCCACAGAGACCAGGCCCGGTTCCTGTACCAGCCTCTTGCTGACGAACGGTGCCGCGCATCTCGGGTAGCTTGGGGCAGGAGTGCGGGCCGGGGGCTGTGGCCGTGGGTTCCCCCCTGCACCCGCTGTGGCGTTGGGAGTGGGGAGGCGAGTGGGGGTAACCCACTGCAGTCAGAGCTGGGCTAGTCGCGGGCACCACCCCTCCCTGGCGTCCCCGGGGTTCTGACGGTGTTAGCGGCTCCCTGCCGGGCTGGCTGGCTCAGTGCCGCTTCTTCCCCGGGCTGCCCCACACCTAGGGGTGGGGGGTCTGCGTGCACCACCTCACCGCGGGCTGGACCCCCCGGTGCACCTCCCCCTCCTGCTGCCACCTTGGCCTCTGGGGGAGGGGCTGTGTTTTGAAGCCTCATGTTGGTTGTGGCTGTCTCTGGGCCCCTCCGTGGGGCAGGGCCCACAGCCCAGCTGGGATCTCCGCGCTCCCCCCCCACTCTCTCCTGCAGCTGCCAGTACCATTTTTGTGATTTGCAGCTAGTAGTCTGGGTCCAGTTGCATAGTCACAAAAGTGAGCATTGGCAGCCGTGCCTGCTGCATGGAGCCCGGCCCCCTGGCCTCCCGCTAGCGCCGGGCACGGGACAGTGCGCCGAGGGGCTGCCCCCTGGCAGAGACCGCGGGGAGCGGGGCGCTCGAGCCCACGTTCTCCATGGGCCTGGGCTGGAGGAGCCGCGCCCAGTGCCAGGGACTGGCTCCCCGCCCCCCCCCATCGGGGAATGCCCTGCCCCCCTCTGCTGTGCGTGGCCTCCTGCAGACACGCCCCAGCCAGGCCTGTCGGGGCAGGGGGCGTGTGCCCGTCGCTGCAGGAACAGCCCCCGGGGCCGGGCGGCTGGGGCTGAACAGGGGCAGAGCGCATGGCCGGCCCCAGCGCCCCCTCGGCTCTGGCCAGGCCGGGCCGGGCGGCTGGCAGTCCTTCCCCGTGGGTCGCCAGGGACCCTGCCCAGCCCTGCCCAGTGCCCCCTCAGCTCTGGCCAGGCCAGGCCGGGCCGGGCGGCTGGCAGTCCGTCCCCGTGGGTCGCCAGGGACCCTGCCCAGCCCTGCCCAGCGCCCCCTCGGCTCTGGCCAGGCCGGGCCGGGCGGCTGGCAGTCCGTCCCCGTGGGTCGCCAGGGACCCTGCCCAGCCCTGCCCAGCGCCCCCTCGGCTCTGGCCAGGCCGGGCCGGGCGGCTGGCAGTCCTTCCCCGTGGGTCGCCAGGGACCCTGCCCAGCCCTGCCCATGCCCCCGCAGGCCTGGCTGGGCGCCGCTGGCTGCTCTCACCTGCTCTCTCCTTGTCCTTGCAGGAAGGTGAACAAGTGCTACCGGGGTCGCTCCTGCCCTGTCGTCGTGCACTGCAGGTAACGGCCCCTCCGTCTGCGCTGAGCCTGGGGGGGCCACGGCTGCCCCCTCCTCCCTCGCGGGACCCCCACCCACCTGGGGCCCATGCCCCTGCCGGGGGGGGGGGGGGGAGCATGTGCAGCACGGTGGGAACCCCTGAGCCACCTGCAGTGGCTCTCCCCTCCCCCACCGCCCCCCAGCCCTGCTGGGAGCCAGGTGCCCCCCCCCCCCCCCCGCAGGGGGTTGTGAGCATCTGTCTGTCTCTCCAGCGACGGGGCGGGCAGGACCGGGACCTACATCCTCATCGACATGGTACTAAACCGAATGGCCAAAGGTGAGTGCGGCCGTGCCCCCCCCAGGGCCCCCCCGCCATGGCGCTCGCTCGCAGCGACCCCCCCCAGTGCCCCCCCATGGCGCTCGCTCTGCAGCAGACCCCCCCAGTGCCCCCCCGCCACGGCGCTCGCTCTGCAGCAGACCCCCCCCCCCCAGTGCCCCCCCGCCATGGCGCTCGCTCTGCAGCAGACCCCCCCCCCCAGTGCCCCCCCGCCATGGCGCTCGCTCTGCAGCAGACCCCCCCCCCCCCCAGTGCCCCCCCGCCATGGCGCTCGCTCTGCAGCAGACCCCCCCCCCCCCAGTGCCCCCCCGCCATGGCGCTCGCTCTGCAGCAGACTCCCCCCCCAGTGCCCCCCCGCCATGGCGCTCGCTCTGCAGCAGACCCCCCCCCCCAGTGCCCCCCCGCCATGGCGCTCGCTCTGCAGCAGACCCCCCCCCCAGTGCCCCCCCGCCATGGCGCTCGCTCTGCAGCAGACCCCCCCCCCCAGTGCCCCCCCGCCATGGCGCTCGCTCTGCAGCAGACCCCCCCCCCCCAGTGCCCCCCCCGCCATGGCGCTCGCTCTGCAGCAGACCCCCCCCCCAGTGCCCCCCCGCCATGGCGCTCGCTCTGCAGCAGACCCCCCCCCCAGTGCCCCCCCGCCATGGCGCTCGCTCTGCAGCAGACCCCCCCCAGTGCCCCCCCGCCATGGCGCTCGCTCTGCAGCGACCCCCCCCCAGTGCCCCCCCGCCATGGCGCTCGCTCTGCAGCGACCCCCCCCAGTGCCCCCCCGCCATGGCGCTCGCTCTGCAGCGACCCCCCCCAGTGCCCCCCGCCATGGCGCTCGCTCGCAGCGATCCCCCCCAGTGCCCCCCCCACCATGGCGCTCGCTCTGCAGCAGACCCCCCCCAGTACCCCCCCAATGGCGCTCGCTCTGCAGCGACCCCCCCCAGTGCCCCCCCCCGCCATGGCGCTCGCTCTGCAGCGACCCCCCCCCCAGTGCCCCCCCGCCATGGCGCTCGCTCTGCAGCGACCCCCCCCCAGTGCCCCCCCGCCATGGCGCTCGCTCTGCAGCGACCCCCCCCCCCCAGTGCCCCCCCGCCATGGCGCTCGCTCTGCAGCGACCCCCCTGTCACGGAGTGTGGGGGAGTCCGGCCCTGCACCCCTCTTCCCCGGATTCACTGGGAGTCTCAGCCAGCCAGTAGAACAGAAGGTTTATTAGAGATGCCAGGAACACAGTCCAACCAGAGCTTGTCAGTACATCCAGGACCCCTCAGTTGGGCCCTTCCGGGGGGCAGGGAGCTTAGACCCCAGCTCGGGGCTCCCTGCATTTCACCCCACAGCTCCAAATGGGGGGCAGGGAGGGCAGATCCTGTCTGCCCTTCCCCCGTCTTCCTTAGCCAGCTCCAAACTGAAACTGTCCGGCCCCTCCTCTCTCCTTTGTCTCCTTCCCGGGCCAGGAGGTCACCTGATCCCTTTGTTCCAACACCTTCAGCTCCCACCTTTGCAGGGGAGGGGTCGGGGCCATCAGTTGCCAGGAGACAGGGCCATTCTCTGTGTCCAGGACCCTCTGTAACACTCATGCACCCTTGTCCCACCACCTAGATACTCAAGCACTGCATAGGGAAACCGAGGCACCCACACAGTACTCAGGGAAACCTTAACAACAGTCCTAGTTCGTCACACCCCCCCAGTGCCCCCCCCGCCATGGCGCTCGCTCTGCAGCGACCCCCCCCAGTGCCCCCCCCCGCCATGGCGCTCGCTCTGCAGCGACCCCCCCCAGTGCCCAACACGTGTTCCTGGCATTCCAACCCACTTGGGCCCTTTAGTTTGACCAGGCCCCGGCCTGGAGCCTCTGCTCCCCATGTCGCCGGGGCCCCCCCGTCTGCTCTGCCCCTGGATCCTCCCCTCCACATCCCCTGCACGTGCTCCGGGGCCTAGCCCTGGCTCCGGGCCCCGCTCTGACCCCCGTCTGCTCTGCCCCTCGATCCTCTGCTCTGGGCCCCGCTCTGACCCCCGTCTGCTCTGCCCCTGGATCCTCTGCTCTGGGCACCGCCCTGACCCCCCCCCCCGTCTGCTCTGCCCCTGGATTCTCCCCTCCACATCCCCTGCACATGCTCTGGGGCCTAGCCCTGGCTCCGGGCCCCGCTCTGACCCCCGTCTGCTCTGCCCTAGGAGTGAAGGAGATTGACATCGCTGCCACGCTGGAGCACGTCCGCGACCAGAGGCCTGGCATGGTGCAGACTAAGGTGTGCCCCTTCCCCCAGCCAGGCCCCACGCCTGCAGGGGCAGCTCCCAGCGGGTCAGCCCCGGGGCCAGCCCAGCTGCCTGCAGGGAAGGGGCAGGAAGCCCCCTATGGGGTAGTGGGGCGGGTGCATAGAGCCCTTCTCCCCGCTGACGTCGCTCGCTGCAGCTGGCCCCACAGCCGCTGGGCCCCCACCCAGGCACAGGCTAGTGCTCCCAACTGGGGGCAGAGATCCAGGGCTCCTGGCTTCCTTCCCAGCACAGGGGCACAATGGGGCTGCCCCTTCCCAGGGCGGCGGGTTCAGCCCTTCTGCTGGGCCCAGGCTCTGGGGCCAGCCTCCAGGAAGCAGGGCCTTGGTGCAGGGCAGCCCTGCCGGTGAGCCGGGTGGTCACCAGCAGCTGTGGGCAGCACGGGGGAGTGATGGGGGGGGCACAGCCCTGCCCATGAGCCGGGGGTGGGGGGGCACTGGCAGCTGTGGGCAGCACGGGGGAGTGATGGGGGGGCACAGCCCTGCCCATGAGCCGGGGGTGGGGGGGGGGCACTGGCAGCTGTGGGCAGCACAGGGGAGTGATGGGGGGGGGCACAGCCCTGCCCATGAGCCGGGGGTGGGGGGGGCACTGGCAGCTGTGGGCAGCACGGGGGAGTGATAGGTGGGGGCACAGCCCTGCCCATGAGCCGGGGGGGGGCACTGGCAGCTGTGGGCAGCACAGGGGAGTGATGGGGGGGGCACAGCCCTGCCCCCTCCTGCTGGGCAGGTGCCGCGTGGCTCCGGGGTGGGGCTCACCCTGCTCTCCCGTCCGCAGGACCAGTTTGAGTTCGCGCTGACGGCCGTGGCAGAGGAGGTCAATGCCATCCTGAAGGCGCTGCCCCAGTGACCCGGTCGCCCCGCCGCGCCCGCCCCCCTCCCGTGTGCTTCGAGCGCCCGCCCGCCCGCGTAACGTCGTGTCTGTGATGCTGGTCGTCTGCCCGCCCCCTCCTGCTGGGAGCGGCTGGGTCGGGCTCACAGCAGGGGCACGGCTGCCTGACCCCGCTGGGAGATTGGGGGGGGGGGAGTCTGCACCGGCTGCCCCTGCATGCCCAGTGCCCGCCTGTGTACAGGGGCCCACGCACAGGCCCTGCGCCGGGCTCCTCCCCATGTGTGTCTAGTCACGCTGTCCCCCCTGCCCACGGGACCCAGCACGGGGCGAGTCTGAGCTCTGCCAGGAGCCTGCACCCCTTGGGCCAGGATCCTGCACCCCCTGGGCCAGGACAGGCCTGTGAGCAGCCCCTGCCCCCAGGAGCTCTGCTGCTCTGTGCCCCTCCGCCCGGCGTGAAGTGGGGGGGGGGGGCAGTGCGGCTCTCACCCTGCTGCCCCCACCCTGCCCTGCCCCTGTCCCTCCCCCGCCTGTCCCATTGCCTGGGGGTGGACCCCCGCTTCCCTTCCTGGGGTCAGAGGTGACAGCTGGCACAATCCTTACCAGGCTCAGTGCCCCCCTGCTCCGGTGATGCCAGGAGCCTGCCCAGCCAAGCCCTTGGGGGTGGCAGCCCGGCTGGGGAACCCCCCCTCCCAACACCCCCCGTGTGGGTCAATCAGCGTCCGTCGAGCAGAAGAGACATTTCTAGAGAAATATAATTTTGTATCTTGATGTGAATAAAGTTCTCGTGTCGCGTTTGTGCAGCTGCAGCCCGGCCTGGCCTGTCTCTGTGGGTGTTTCCCTGCGGGGGGTTGGGGGCTGGGCCCCTGGCTGCACCTCCCAGCCCAGCCTGTCTCTGTGGGTGTTTCCCTGCCGGGGGTCGGGGGCTGTGCCCCTCCCTGCACCCCCCAGCCAGGCCTGGGCCCCTGGCTGCACCTCCCAGCCCAGCCTGGCCTGTCTCTGTGGGTGTTTCCCTGCCGGGGGTCGGGGGCTGTGCCCCTCCCTGCACCCCCCAGCCAGGCCTGGGCCCCTGGCTGCACCTCCCAGCCCAGCCTGCCCTGTCTCTGTGGGTGTTTCCCTGCCGGGGGTCAGGGGCTGTGCCCCTCCCTGCACCCCCCAGCCAGGCCTGGGCCCCTGGCTGCACCTCCCAGCCCAGCCTGGCCTATCTCTGTGGGTGTTTCTGTGCCCCTCCCCCACCAGCCAGGCCTGGCTCTGGGATGGGGTTACTGGGCTGGGGAGGGGCTGTGCCCCTCGCTGCACTGCGCCCCTCGCTGCACTGCCCCCCAGTCCCTGGCCCACCCCAGAGTGGGGAAGGCAGCACAGACTAAGCCCAGCTCCCAGCTCTCAGCTCTGGCACCAGCTCACTCCATGCCCTGGGGGTTAGAGAGGGGCAGGTGCCGCAGGGTACCCCCCCCCCCACCCATCCTGCCCTTGGGAACTGCCTGGGCCTGCCCTCTCTTGGGGGAAAACTCTGCTTGAGGGTGGGGCCTCGTGCCTGGTGCAGCCCCAGCACCCCCCCTCAGGGCTGAATGTCCCAGGCCTGGCCTCTTGTAGGAACTTAGTCGCCCCCGCACTCCGCTCGGGCTGCTCCAGCACCCAGGGCCCCTGCCCTCCCCCCTCAGAGAGCCCCCCTCACACACCACCTCTATTGCAAATGGTTTATTGACTGACAGCAGGGTCTACTCCCTGGGGGGTGGCGCAGCCCCACGGCAGCAAGGGAGACGCACAGCAGGGGACAGGCACCCCCCACACACACGCATCCACAGCCTTAGAGCAGCCCCTGCCCAGCTGGGAGGGGAATGGGGGGGGGGGGGGTCAGCTGCTGGAGTAAGACCCCTCCCCGTGTGCAGGCTCTGAGGGGGAATTCTCCATCGCTTCCAGCAGCAGCCCACCCCCAGGCAGGGCCACAGGGAGGAGCAGACCCTGGGGGCGGGGGGGGGGCAGAGCAACTTACTCCATGCCCTGGGCTGCCTCCACCCCTGCACTCAGGCCTCTTCCAGCTGCAGCACCCCAGCAGAGCAGGGCTAGGCCGGAGGTGCCCAGGGCTCTAGGGCCCAGCTCATACAGGGCAACATGACCAACCCCCCCAACCCCTGGGCACCCCCTCACTGCTCCAGCCCCCGGCCCAGCATGCAGGGCACTGCCCAGCCAGGCCGCAGCACAGACTCGGCCGTGGGTGGAATCTGTGCCCACGGCACCACCAGCCCCCCCCCCCCACACTAGCTACAGCCCACTACACACTGCTCAGCAGACAGTGACAGGAGAGGACCCCCCACCCTCACTACACAGCCCGGGGGTACTGGGGTGGGGGTGCGGAAACAGAGCGATGTCCGGGCGTGACCAGCCTCCCTGGGCGACTGCACGCGGCAGGGTCCCCGCGGCGCGTCCCTCAGAACACACCTGGGGAGACAAGCAGAGTGGGGGGGGGACGAGACAGATGAATCAAGCCTCATGAGCGTGTGACAGGCAGCGCACGTGCGGGCCAGGCCACCGTCACCCCGGGGCGGGGGGCTCCAGCCCCATTCCTGGGGCAGGACTCACCGGAGGCTCCTGCCAGCCCGGGTGGGGTGAGGCGCCGGAGGGAGGGGTGCTGGGGCCTGATGCCCCAGCTGAGGTGCCCCCGGCCCTGTGGGGTGATGGTGCCCTGGCCGGGGCCAGTGGAAGTGGGACAGGGGGTTACCTAGGGGGCAGGCAGGGGCTGCAGCCAGAGCAGTGGAGGCGGGGGAAGGGGGTGGGGTGAGCAGCAGGATCCACAGCAGCAACAGAGAGGGCGAGAACTAGCACCCACCCCCCAGTTACCTTCCTTGCAGCATCTGCCCCCCGACTCCGCTAGAGCAGCCCCGCTGTGCTTGTCCCCCCCCCAGCAAAGGACCTGAGCCCCACACCCCTGGGCCTGTACGCCTCCCCCGCCAGGCCATGACCCCTACACCCACCCACCCCCCAGGCATGCCTCCTGCATCCCCCGCTCTGCTGGGGGGGGGGGGGGGGGAGGAGGAGTGTGTGTGGGGTGGGGGTGGGGGGTGGCCCGGCTCAGCAGAGGGGGTTGTGGGAGGAGACCCTAGGGGCAGACCAGCTCCCATTGAACCGGGGCAGATCCTCGCCCCTCACATTGCACACAGCTGAGCCAAGGGCAGCGGTAGCCTTGTGCCAGGCCTGGCCCCCCCACGCTGGGGGAAGGCAGGGTATGGACAGGCAGCGGAGAACGGGATGCAGCGACATGGCCCCCCCAGGACGCCCCGGCGGGAGCACTCGATTCCTGCCCTGGGGGGCAGCTCCTCACTCCGCAATGACACACACCAGAGGGAGGCTCCTCTCCGGCCCTTTACTGAGCCCCCCCCGGCCCTGGGGGCTCCCAGGCAGCCCCGCTACGGCCCGCCTACGCTGAGGGAGGGGCCAGCTGCTCCCCTGGGGCTGGGATCCTCTGGCTGCCCGGGCCCCCCGGCCCCGGCCGGGCTCACAGCAGACGGCAACGCGACTGCTTCTGCTTGGGAGCAGGCTCCGCCCCCACTACTGCCTCGGGCGCTGCCCCCTGCTGCCTGCCCCCTGCCCCCGGACTCTGCGTCCGGCTGCCCTTGCCGCCCAAGGGCCGGGGCACCTCGCTCCCCCCTTGCGCCTCCTGCTGGCCGCCGCCCTGCTGCCTGCTGGCGCCACGCGCACCTGCTCTGTGCGGCCCCGCGGCCTCCATCTCCGACAGGCTGTAGGCCATGGCCAGCTGCAGGTCCTCGTCCTCCTCCTCGCTGTCCGTGTACAGGCAGACCGGGGACGCGCTGCGGGGCCGCGGCGGCGCGGGAGGCGAGTGCGAGGCCCGGCCCACGAGGGCCTGCTGCTCCCGGCGGCTCAGCTCCAGCCCCAGCGCCATGTCGTCAGGGACACCTGATGGGAAGGAGGCACAAGCGTCAGGGCCCACGGGCCAGGCGCGCTGTCCCCAGGGCTGGCCCGGCCTGGCCGTGGGGTGGGGGAGGACGGGCCTGTGCCTATGGCACCGGATGGGGACGCCGGAGACCCAAGTTCCATTCCTAGGCCTGCCCCGGCCTCCCCAGCTCACCCTGGGTCAGTCACCGGATCTGGGTCTCGGTGCCGCTGTCTGAAGTGGGGAGAAACCCCCAACACGCCCCCCGCCCCCCCCCCCCGCCCCTCTACCTCTGGGGGCAGGGCTCAGCCAACACCCAGACAGAACAGTCCAGAGCCAGGGCCCCCCGTTCCCCAGAGACCGCCCCCCACTCCTCACCGTTAACGTGGATCGATTTCAGCTCCCCGTCCTCTTCCACCTCCACCCGCTCTTGCCCGTTCTCCACAATCCTGCAGACAGGGACAGCCCAAGGTCACCCCGCCGGCCAGGGGGAAGATACGACAGGTCCCCAGGGATGGGGGGGCACTGTGCGTGCGGTCTCGGGATTGTGCCAGGCTACGGGCCCCGTGCGTGTCGGGGGCAGCTGCCAACTCCATTCGGAGCGGGGGCTGGTCTTCGCCGTCTCCGTCTCTTCAGACCTCGGGCGCGAGTGACACTTCCGGGGGGCGCAGGCCCCAGGCTGAGAGCCGGTCGTGGATTTGAAGTGCTTCCCCCCTGAAAGGGAATTGCTCCGAACCATGGCCCCTGCCCAGCACCGCGGTGACAGAGCCGCCTGGGCGGACTCCGGGCTCCCCGACTGGGGCTGATGGAGGTTCGAAAGGGCAGAAGCTGCGCTGGTCGGGCCGGGTCTCTGGCCACTGGTCAAACAGCAGCTGCTGTAGGAGCCAGCGGAGATGGGGGGACCCTGCCTGGACACAGCTGGGCCCCAGGAAGGGTGGGCTCTGGCATGGTGGGACATGGGACTGGCTGGCCCCATGGAGAGCTCTGGTGGGGGGGGGGGGGGCACCATACTGGAGGGGGCTGTAGTGGGGTGACTAGCTCCTGCCCTGAGGGCTTAAAACAGCCCAGGAGAGGGCAGAGGCTGGGGGCGGCTGATTGGGGGAAGCAGGCACAGCTGGGCCACGCCCCAAGCAGACCACAGCTGGCCCTTATAAGAGGGCCGTGAGCCAGGCACTCAGGGGTCTCCCTCTAGCTGAGGAGGGAGCTGGGCCCAGCTGCCTGGGGAGCCTAAGGGCACCGGAGTGAGGCAGGGCTGGGGAAGGCCAGAGGCACTGGGGAGCTCCAGGCCGGCAACTCCCCAGGCTGCAGGGCCTTGTCCAAGGCCCAGGGAGGTACTGGGGCTGGGTAAAGGCAGCAGGTCCAAACCCCCCTTGCCTATGACTGGCTAATACAGACCGCAGTCTGCCCCAGGGCGCGATGACTGGCAGAAGCCCATAGGCTGAGGCAAGGTGGGGATAGTGAGTGGGTGGGTGGGTGGGGTTCCCCTGCAGGGGAGACCCAGCGACTGAGGGGGCACTGCCAGGGGGCAGCACCCCGGACAAAAGGGCACCAGGAGGGATACAGGGCCCAACAGCGAGCGGGACAGCGACCAGCAGAGGGCGCTCCAGGCTGGAAAGAGCTAAGTCCCTGGACGAGCAGCAGGAGGCGCCACTGGGTGAGTCCTGCCCTGTTACAGGGTCCCATGGAGGCCTTGGGGGTGGGGGGCACCATACTGGGGGGCCCCATGGAGGGCTCTGGTGTGGCAAGTGGCAGGACATGGGACTGGGGGGCCCCATGGAGGGAGGGAGGGTGGGGGGGACACCACACTGGGGGGCTCAAGGGTGGGCTCTGGCTTGGTGGGTGGGGGGACACGGGACTGGGGGGGCCCGTGATCCGGTCCCCTGAAGCAGCCGCCATGTTGCCAGGAGACAGGCTGGCCTGGCCATTGGCCAGTCCGCGCTGGCCCCTCCCTACCTCTTCGTGGTGATGCGTTTGCCGTTGACGAAGGTGGTGGAGGTGGAAACCGAGCGGAAGCCGATGCCGGGGTCGGTGCCGGGGCTGAAGGACGAGGAGAAGAAATCTGGAAAACAGGGTGACAACCTCACAGCGGGAGCCCCCAGCCTGGCCCCGGGGAGCCCCGCGGGATCACAGGGGGTCCCTTGGCCAGGCGTGAGAGGGTGACGGGGCGGTAACGGGTCAGCCAGGGGACGCACTGCAGGGCGGGGGTGAAACTGGGACAGGAAACGTCTGTCCAGGATTCGCAGGGTTCTGCCTGTCCCTGAATCGCCAGAGCCGAGGGGAGGAGGTTTGGGCTGGGCCGGGGTGGGGGAGCCGGAGCCGAGGGGAGGAGGTTTGGGCCAGGCAGCCAGAGCCGAGGGGGAGGAGTTTTGGGCCAGGCTGGGGAGCCGGAGCCGAGGGGAGGAGGTTTGGGCCAGGCCAGCTGGGATCCGGAGCCGAGGGGAGGAGGTTTGGGCCAGGCCGGGGAGGGGATCGGAGCCGGGGGGGAGGAGAGTTTGGGCCGGGCCCAGCTGGGGATCCAGAGCCGAGGGGAGGAGGGTTTGGGCCGGGCCAGCTGGGGGAGCCGGAGCCGAGGGGAGAAGGTTTGGGCTGGGCCAGCTGGGGAGCCGGAGCGACCCGGGAGAAAGCTGGAGCTGGGACCACACAGGTGCCCTTTCCAGGTCGGGCAGGTGCCCAGGGAGGACGGTGCTGGCAGCGACAGGCAGGCCCCTACCTGAGGATGCCGGGAAAGAGGAGAAGAAGGAGCCTGGTCCGGGGTGTCGGAGGCCAGCTCCCCGGAGCTCGGAGAACGGCAGCATCTCCTCTGGAAGGCAGGGATTGCGGCGTGAGCACAGCCCGAGAACCTCCCTAGCCGGATGCCAGGCCAGGCCGCGCCAGCCACACAACTCCGGAGCGCAGCCCGTCCACCCTCGGGGCAGGGGCACCCATGGGCCCCCAGAGCGGCAGGCCCCAAAGGGGGCTCTGGGGGGCGGTCTCCGGAGCTGTGTCCAGCTGCTGAGTTGCAGGAAGAGACGCTGAAGATCCAGCAGCCCCCGGCTACGGAGACTCTCCTGCCCCCGGGCGCCGTGGGATCAGGCCTGGGTGCCAGTCACTCCGACAGGGCCACACGCTGCCGAGGGCTGGGAGCC
The DNA here is from genome assembly GCA_033296515.1 of Macrochelys suwanniensis. Classification (NCBI taxonomy): domain Eukaryota; kingdom Metazoa; phylum Chordata; order Testudines; family Chelydridae; genus Macrochelys; species Macrochelys suwanniensis. The sequence goes on along the minus strand of JAVFKX010000366.1, from coordinate 2,161 downwards.
AGCGGGCGCTGCTCCGGCCTCTCTCAGCTCAAGTCCGAGGCTACCCGCAGCCCTTGGGAGAGGATTCCCGATAGGCAGCCCGCTTGTCCCCCTCGTAACGGCAGCCCGCTGCTTCCAGCTGCCGCAGCGAGCAGGGTACGGCCCTGGACTCGAGTTCAATTCCTCCCACAGGCCCGGGCCCAGCACTAGGCTGGCTCCATCAGTCGGTGTCTGGCACCGGTAGCCTGGTGCTGCCCAGTCGCGGCCCTTTTGCCCTTCCTCACGGATCAGCCCCTCCCGCGTGCGGATCCTTCTGTCCCGCGCTGCCTCCCGCATCTCCCCCTGCACCGGAGCCAAGCTCCCCCCGCAGCGACCGAGCCCAGACCAGCCTCTCCCCTTCGCTATCCGGCCTCCCTCGCTCCGGCACAAGGGCCAGTGTCTGCTTGGACCGGGCCTGCTGGAACCTCCCCCAGTGCGGGGCAGTCCTTGGCGGGCGTCACCAGCTCCCACACCACCCCCACGCTGGCCCCAGTGCAGCGGGCACTGGAGGAAGCTGCTGCTCCAGCTGTGGGCAGGGAGCTGACACTAACCGGAGGGACTCACAGCTGCCCCTGCTGTCACCCAGAAGTTCAACCTCAGCCCGTCCCCAAGCCAAAAGCCCCGGCCACACCACTCAAGTCAAAGGTGAATCTCCATGAACTTTCAGCAGTACAGGCCTGTGACACACAACACAGTCTCTGGGGTCTCTCGCCAATCCTCATTTCATAGTCCCTCTCCCACGTCTCTGGCCGCAAAGAATCAAAATGTGCACTGGGTTGGGCCCACGCTCCGCTCCCTCCTCCGGAGCCCCTAGGAGAGCCGGGGGCCAACACTCACCGAAGAGGTCAGCGAAGGGATCCCCGCCCGCCGAAGAACTCCCGGAAGACATCGTGGGCGCTGCGGAAGGTGAAGGTGAATTTTCGTGGGACTCCCGCATCGGCTCTCGATCCCCCAGGCCCTGCTGGGGAAAAGCAGAGACAGGACGCTACCGCCAAGATCCCAGGCTGAACCGAGTGAGAGAAACAGCTGGGGTCCCCGTCCCCCGGGAGAGACGATCTAGGCTCACAGCCCTTGGGCCAGGGCTGCTGTGACCCGGGTCCCCCCATGAATATTTGTACTGGGTGCAATTTGCCCCAGGCCAAGTTCCACCCCTAAAGACTGCAGCACCGACGGGTGGGTGGAGCATAGACACTCCACGCCGCAAGCGGCGGCGGCAGCAAAGGACGCCGGGTGTCACAGCCGCGCAGACAGCGGGAGGCCCTGCTCGGCGGGCAGCGAGCCCCGTGGGTCCGTACCCGGGGTGGGGCTCAGCCGCGCAGACAGCGGGAGGCCCTACTCGGGCGGGCAGCGAGCCCCGTGGGTCCGTACCCGGGGTGGGGCTCAGCCGCGCAGACAGCGGGAGGCCCTGCTCGGGCGGGCAGCGAGCCCCGTGGGGTCCGTACCCGGGGGGGCTCAGCCGCGCAGACAGCGGGAGGCCCTGCTCGAGTGGGCAGCGAGCCCCGTGGGGTCCGTACCCGGGGTGGGGCTCAGCCGCGCAGACAGCGGGAGGCCCTGCTCGAGTGGGCAGCGAGCCCCGTGGGTCCGTACCGCGGGTGGGGCTCAGCCGCGCAGACAGCGGGAGGCCCTGCTCGAGTGGGCAGCGAGCCCCATGGGTCCGTACCCGGTGGGGGGCTCAGCCGCGTAGGGCTTCACCGTCCTGTTCATACCCACGCTGTGGGGCGGGCGCATGGCTTAGACTCCCCACCACAGTGTGTGTGTGTGTGTGTGTGTGTGTGTGTGTGTGTGTGTGTGTGTGTGTGTGTGTGTGTGTGTGTGTGTGTGTGTGTGTGTGTGTGTGTGTGTGTGTGTGTGTGTGTGTGTGTGTGTGTGTGTGTGTGTGTGTGTGTGTGTGTGTGTGTGTGTGTGTGTGTGTGTGTGTGTGTGTGTGTGTGTGTCACACAACACTGGCTGGGATTGTCAGACTGTTCCCCTCAGGCCAGTTTTTCCAGGAGCAAGGTCCCCCCCAGGCCAGGCTCCTCCCCCCAGCACGGGCGGCTCACCTGCTCCCATGAGGCCTTCCTTGCCATAGCGGTCGTAGACGTCACGTTTTTCCTCTGCGTGGAGAACAGGGGACAGTTAGCCAGCCCCCGCCGCTCCAGCAGGA
>JAVFKX010000365.1:0-20513 GCA_033296515.1 Macrochelys suwanniensis | reverse complement strand
AGATCATTTTTGAATATCATATAACTCCTTACAGGTATATGAATGGTACAGATAGAAAAGGAGTGTGCAGAGTGGTACAAGAGGGGATGGAGAACAGAGGTTTTACACCAAGCAAAGGAACATTTAGGCTTGATTTCATGAGAAGTCTATTCAATTGTGAAAAATTTTCTAGTGGAAGTGCTGGGAGCCCATCACAATTAGTCTGGAGAGAGCACAGCGAGGGACAAGTCTGCTTTGGATCTCTCGCTTCTGAGATTTTTTAGAAGAAGCTTTAATTATATGAAGACAGGAGGTGTTAAAAATCTGTGCCCACTGCATCCCACTCATGACGTGAGCTGGAGATCCTCTCCCTCCCCGTCTGCCTGGTTCACCCCATAGCCCTCAGTAAGGTCTCCTTGTCCAATCTCACTGTATTCTTCAGCAATATGAATGAATACCTCAAGGAGCTGTCTGCACTTCGCAGGGGGCCAGGACACAGGACTGCAGTAAATAGGTACATAAGAGATACCTGGCAATAGCTCTTTGTTCAGAGCAGCAATCAGCAGTCTAGTGCATTTCCTGTTGCAACATGAACTTGGCTGAGTTCCCAGCTCTACAGCATGGACCCTAGTAGGGCCCCACCCCCAGAAACATGGAGTTGATTTTGTCCAAAGGTGTGAAGAGCTGAGATAAAAGATCTCAGGAGGGGTGGATCTTACTAGCAGCATTGAATGAGTGTAATCTGGCCCCTTCTTACTCCGCATCACTGTGCAGCCCTTACACTGCATCCTCTACTCACTTCCTCAGCTCAAAGTTAGTGCAGACCTCTGCTCTCAACACTCCTTTCCCCTCTGTCCCCATGTTTACAATTAAAACTTGCTAGGCCTTCCCTTTCATCCCTCTTCACTTGTGCACAACTTTCCCTAACTAGCCCCACACCTGGCTCGATTCTGACCTTGTGTGACGTTATTGACAATAACTGGGACCATATAGATCATTGTTACAACCAAGGTCCTGTAGTGGCACCAAATCTTATATAAAGGGGGTCAAATGAGGTGTCTAAGACTGGGTTATGCTTGGCTGGTTATGATTATGCCATTTATATGTATGTATCAGTTTTGTAGTTGAAGTTATGAATATTGGCTTTATACTGTCTGTATTTCGAACTGGGGCTGGGCTTCTGGGACCTAGGACAAGCTATCAGCTCTGCCAGGCCTGCTGAATGGCCCATTAAGAGCCATTAGCGATACAATGGACCCATTGAGAGATGGCAGACACTCTGTGACTTAACAAGATATGCAGGGACTTTGCCCATGTGACTCCAGACTCCATTTTGCTGTGATTTTCCACAGTAAGGACAAAGAGGTGTCTTTACACCTGGAAGAAACTATAAAAGGCAGCTGCCTCATCTCTATTTTGTCTTCATTCCTGCTTCTTACCTCTGGAAGAACCTTTCTACAAATGGAAGCTTTGAACAAAGGACTGAAGGACCCATCCCAGCTGTGGATGTACTCCAGAGACTTAACTTGAATTTGAACCTGCAGTTTATTCCATCTCTGCAAGCCTGAACCAAGAACTTTGCCATTACTGTATGTAATTGATTCCTTTTAACCATTCTAGCTCTCACCTATACATTTTTCCTTTTATGAATAAACCTTTAGATTTTAGATTCTAAAGGATTGGCAACAGCGTGATTTGTGGGTAAGATCTGATTTGTATATTGACCTGGATCTGGGGGCTTGGTCCATTGGGATCGGGAGGACCTTTTTTTCTTTTACTGGGGCATTGGTTTTCATGACCAGTTGTCCCCATAACGAGTGGCTCTGGTGGTGAGACTGGGAAACTGGAGTGTCTTAGGGGATTGCTTGGGATGACTTGTGGTTAGCCAGTGGGGTAAAACCAAAGTCTCCTTTGTCTGGCTGGTTTGGTTTGCCTTAGAGATGGAAAAACCCCAGCCTTGGGCTGTAATTGCCCTGCTTGAAGCAATTTGTCCTGAACTGGCACTCTCAGTTGGGTCTCGCCAGAACCAGCATCATTACACCTTGCACCATCCCTAACACCCTATGGCCCACCCTCTTCCTGAGCCTGCAGTGTCCTCATTTACCCTAACATACCAAGGCGTCACACCTCCATATCCTGATCCTTTTCTGATCTTTCTCCTCATCTTGCCCCATGGGGTTGTTCTCCATGCCTCCAGACCAACTTGCACCTGCTGGCTCTATACTGACCTTGCTTATCTCCAGGACCTTGCCCCAGGTTCTGATTCTATACATAGACTTTTGTTACCTCCCTAAACTCCTCAGTACATCTCAGAGGATTACAAGGGTGTGTGTCTCGTGAGCAATGACAGAGGGAAAGTAAAAGTCCCTTCTCTATTGATTATGTTGTTCATGCACATCACTGTGCTTTGTTGGACAAACATCAGGGGTAGGGTAGTGTGTGTGTGTTGCGGGGCGGGGGGGGATCTTTGACTTGTACAATATGAAAAATGCCACACATTGGATAGAAGGTTTCCAGTGTTGCTGTATCTGTGTTGGCCCCAGGGTATTAGAAAAACAAGGCAGGTGAGGTCATTTTATTGATTGAACCAAGTTTTTTTTCTATAGCTCTTGACCACGGTGTTATAACCTGTTCATATGTGTGTATGTGCCATATATGACCTTTACTGAATCACTTGTGTTTATATGACTGAGTCACCCATTGGAAGCAGGAGGATACTGATATGTGATAGAAATTCCCATTGATCTCAGGTAAAGGTCTGTGTTTTGGGAAAGTTTTATAGCTTCAAGCATGCATAGCAGAAGACCATAGGGTATATGTCTGTAGCTATTCACTATAAGATTTTACTCAAGATTCTCGTTTTTTTTAGGAAAAGACATAGAACCAAGGCTATGACCACTTAAATCTATTAAAAATAGATCTATTGAATCTATTTAAATCTTTTGTTGCTCAAGAAGCGGTGTTAACTGATGTCCTCACATGATAGTACCTTGGATAATTATATTTTTTCTACCTAATATTCCTCTTGTAATAACAATTGTTGTTTTTCACTTTTCCTCCCTGAAATTTTATGTGATGTTGGAATTCTACAAGAAGGACATGGCCATGGATGCAGACACAGAACTCTTGGAAAAGATTAGTCTGAACGAATTTGCCTCCAAGATTGGGGAGGAAAAAGAAAAAGGTCAGTAATTCCAAAGTCACTGTAATCTCCAGAGTCTTTTTGTACTGAAGAGCCACAGACCAGTGACTAGCAAAGGGACACAGTTTGAGATGAAGAAAGAGATCCTGGAGTCATTGTGGATAGTTCTCTGAAAACATCCACTCAATGTTCAGCGGCAGTCAAAAAAGCGAATAGAATGTTGGGAATCATTAAGAAGGGGATAGATAATAAGACAGAAAATATCATATTGTCCCTATATAAATCCACGGTATGCCCACATCTTGAATACTGAGTGCAGATGTGGTCTCCCCATCTCAAAAAAGATATATTGGAAAAGAGGAAAAAAAAGATATGGTATGGAACGGCTTCCATATGAGGAGAGATTAATAAGACTGGGACTTTTCAGCTTGGAAAAGAGGCAACTAAGGGGGGATATGACACAGTTCTATAAAATCATGAGTGGTGTGGAGAAAGTAAATAAGGAAGTGTTATTTACTCCTTCCCATAACACAAAAACTAGGAGTCACCAAATGAAATTAATGGGCAGCTAGGTGTGGGGCATAGCCTGGGGAGGCTTCAGAGACACTCCTCTGAGACACATTTCCTCACTGCTTCCTCTCTGCTCCATGGGAGTAGCAATTTGCTGTTGGCCTATATCAGCAGCAAATTATGACTAATAGACTCATGGACTTTAAGGCCAGAAGGAACCATCATGATCATGTAGTCTGACCTCCTGCACATTGCAGATCCCAGAACCTCGCCCATCCCCTGCTGTAATAGGCCCCTAGCCTCTGGCTGAGTAACTGAAATCCTCAAATCATGAGTTGAAGACTTCAGGTTACAGAGAATCCACCTTTTATTCCAATTTAAACCTGCAAGTGACCCATGACCCATGCTGCAGAGGAAGGCGGAAACCCACCAGGGTCTCTGCCAATTTCACCTGGGGGAAAATTCCTTCCCAGCGCCAAGTGTGGCGATCAGTTGGACCCTGAGAATGTTGGCAAGACCTTTCAGCCAGACACCTGGGAAAGAATTCTCTGTAGTAACTCAGAGCCCGCCCCATCGAGTGTTCCGTCTCTGTCCACTGGGGATATTTGCTGCTAGCAGTTGCAGATGGGCCACATGCCATTGTAGGCAGTCCCATCACGCCATCCCCTCCATAAACGCATCAAGCGCAGTCTTGAAGCCAGTTAGGTTTTTTGCCCCCACTGCTCCCCTTGGAATGCTGTTCCAGAATTTCATTCATCTGATGGGTAGATATGTTCATCTAATTTCAGGCCTAAACTTTTCTAAAAAAATCAATTATCTTCTCAAAGGAAAAGATCAGCTTGGTCTGCCACAATTTACCTTTTGTAAAACCATGTTGTATTTTATCCCAATTACCGTTTACCTCTATGTCCTTAAGTACTTTCTCTTTCAGAATTTGTTCCAAGACCGTCATACAATTGAGGTCAAACTAACAAGCCAGTAGTTTCCCGGAGCATTTTTTTCCCTTTCTTAAAAGTAGGTACTATATTAGCGATTCCCAACTCATAGGGTACGTCCACCACGTTTACAGATTCATTAAAAATCCCTTGCTGTTGAGTTTGCAATTTCAGGTGCCAGTACCTTTAATATTCTTGGATGCAGATTATTGGGGACCCCCAATTTGCTGCAGTTAAGCTGTTTGAGTTTGACTTTCACCTTGGATGTGCTATTTCTACTTCTATATCCTCATTTCCATTAGCCTCCCTGCCATTAACACTAAGCTCCCCATTAGCCTTATGAAAAACTGAGTCAAAGTATTCATTTAGTTGTTGGGTCATGTCTAGATTCTCTTTAATCTCCACCCCATCCTCAGTGCTTAGTGGTCCCTCTACTTCGTTCCTTGTGTTCTTTTTATTTATGTGGCTACAGAACCTTTTACTGTGGGTTTTAATTTCCTTTGCATGGTCCAACTCGGTTTGGTTTTTGGCAGTTCTCATGTTTCCCCTACACTTTCTGACCTCCTATGCTAGCTCAGGTGTGGAGCGAGTGGAGCCAAGTCTCTTCCCCTCCCTGCCCACTCCCCACGACCTGCTCGCTTGCGTTAGGGGAAAGGCTCAAAATAAACATGCCCAAGGATTCCAGTTAGCCTGAGCAGGGGCAGAAGGGGGTTCTTTCAGAGGGATTTGGGCACCTAACTCCCTAGGCACCTTTGAAAATCCCAATCTAAATTCCAACTACAGACTCTATATTATGGATGATGATGAGCATGCCCAAAGAACCCAGCTTGATCTCAGATCCCAGGTTGAGTTTACAGGGCAGGCAACTGGGAAAAACACCTTTTTCATCTGTGACCAGGGCAAATTGAGCATCAATTTTTCTGACTCTCACCACACTTCTAAATAAGTTTAATCAGTATTCTATACACATCGCGAGAATGTAACACTTTGCACATGTTGGAAAACTGATGTGTGACATTCAGGTGATAACAGGGCTATCAACAATCTATGGTTACAAGGGCAGTAGGAGGTCAGGCTAAAATTTAGTGCAATAAATCTGTTTGGGCGTGATCAAAATCTGACTGAAGTCAGTGGGAACCTTTCCATTCACTTCAGTGAGCTCTGGATCAGGTCCTTTGTATAGCTTGTATTGTATCGTTCCTTATAGATAAAATAGCAGGAAGACATGCAGCTAGTATTCCCTATATGTACAGTGTGGTATCATTATACATGGGTAGGTGTTTAAGTCCTAAAGAGTTTGTTAAAATATTATGTTAGTGTCTCAAATACCTATCATACTAAAGAGTGGTTTTCTATCTTTGTTCGGTGTGCTAATGGAACAGCAGTATCTCTCTGTGTATTAAGTAAATCTTCAGATTGTAAGGACCCAATGTAAAAAAAAAAGATGCTTTCACCTTTAAAGTGAATATTTCTTAAGGATTGGAACTAGGGTCCATTTTTAAGCAGAGAAAAGGGGTGAAATCAATAGGACTATTTCCAATAACTTTATGGTGACAGGATTTCATGACAGTAGTGCATGTGGGAAGAAAAATGATGACATCAGTGGGTGTGTAGTGAACCAGCCTTCCATTAGATTTTGTGCAGTACATCACTCTTATCTGGTGCTCATAGAGAATGTGTCAATAGGAACCTTTTGGAAACTGAGATTTTCCATATAGGCTTGGATGATTAGTCTCATTTGTGAAAGGTTACCACCAAAGTAACCAGCAACCCTACCAAAATACTGATCATTTCTATATCGGCAGATCTTCTGACCACAGTAGAAATCCATCCCTGCACTGGTTACTTTACTAAACAGAGAACACCCAACACCAAAAAAATGAATAGAAATGTGAAATTCCACTCATATGCTTTACATTTTCTTCATTTCAGTCTTGGGAAACAACAGCAACCATGCTGCACCATCCCCGATCCCCAGCCTCCAGGAAGCAACCTCTACACTGAACCCTTACACAGCCGAGGAGGAGAAGAGCAAAATACCTCCAAAGAAGAAGGGCCAGATCATTTTTAATGACCACATACACCTGAAATGGGTTGAGTGGGAAGGGTCAGTTCCAAGGGGGGCAGTTTCCGTCTGGAATGAGGAGGCATCTCACACTGAGTATGTCTGTGCAGAGGCAGGATATTCTGTTGGGTTTTTCAATGAAAGTAAAGGTCCATATTGTTACTATTCCAATGCTGATCAAGAACATCGCACCTCAAACTTCAGAATGTTGGTAAATGAGGATAATTCTGAAGAGCTAGAGTGGAAGAAAGACTCTTATGGTTCTGTTCCACCAAAGTCAGTTCCAAGCTACCCAGGAGTTAATGTTTTTGTTGGGAGGAATCGTTATGGCTTAGGGAAAGTAGTCCCTAAGTTTGAAGCTTTCTTCTTACCTCATAATGGCAAAGAGAAGTGTTACAAAGAATACGAAGTTCTGACCGTTAACACACCCAAGCAAAAGTTCAGTGTTTAATAAATAAGGCAAAATTTTCTTACTGGCCAATTCCAATCTTAACATTGTCCAAAATCCTTAACAATTTTCAAAATATTAAAGAAACCACAACTGATGAGCAATATCGGAACATTGGTCACCCAACTTGAAATAGAGTGATTTCCACTATCAGCACAAAAGTTCCCATTTTCAATGGCACATCAGTACGTTTTTCATCAGAGAGAACTTTTCCATCGTGTTGCTGCCAGTCGTACCAATCTGTGAAAAAAAATCTGTCTACCTGTGAAATGAAAGTCCCCACCATTCACAAATGTGAGGTGGTCATGATGAGTACAGAGATGAGGGCTCATATAACCTAAACAGTCACACTCATCCGTAATGATCAAAATGGAGAAACTCTCAGCAACACCATTTGGGAAACATGAACCAATATCCACATCTCAGATGTGAAAGCTGAGGTGAGACCGTGCCAGCCCATAAGAACTGCTGAACTGTGTCCAAAAGAGTCTGTAGTCCCAGTATCAGCAATATGGAAAATAGTTGCTCTACTTCAGGCTTTTTCTTTTCCCAGATATTGATCTTTCCATGGAATTAGTATAATAACTTTATTGTTTAACATTTTATTTAGGGTTATTGTTTTCTTTAGATACTGAAGGTTGGGACCAAGACCAGTGTACAACCCCCAAGAAACACCTCCTTTTCCACTATCCATTTTATTCTCTGTTCTTATGCCCACAGCTGCCATGTATAATGCTGAACAACCACAGGAGAGTAAAAAGGAGATTAAATGTTGTGCATCAAATTTATTTTTCTGTTGTTCGGATGGTTTTTAGCGTGCCCATAATTGTCGTATCTAAGTGGTTCCTAGCTGAATTAATTCTGCATTGTGAGGCCCATGGTAAGGTTCTGGCATGGATCCACAGGGTAAGCTGGCCCCTGACCTTTCCTCAGGGATCCACACGATCATTGCTCTACCCCTGCTTTGGAACAGTCTCTAGGAGGATCCCCTTCAGTGTGCCAGTCTGCCAGGGTCAGCCTTGCAGCTTCACCACCTCCTTAGACTGGACCCATGGGCCTTCAGCACCCCTGCCTCACAGGGGTTCTGTTCAGTGAGTAAAACTGAGACAGATGCCTGAGGGAGACTTGTCCACTCTTTCTGCACCTCACCCAGCAGTTTCAGTGACGCTAACACAGCATTGTCCAAACAGAAGTGTTTATTAGTCATCGGGAACACAGCGTAGGAAGTCCTTGGGTTTGCATCGAGAAATGAAGCTAGTGCATAGCCCAGAGCTCACCCAAGCTTTAATAAACCCCTTGGTTCAAGCTCTGTTTCTTTCTCAGTCTGACCTCCTTGGCCAGACTGAAGGTGAGAGCCCCTGACTGCCTCCAGCAGCCAGCTCTTATCACCCACCTCACACCTCTCCAGTCCTTTGTTCCCGAGCTGGGGAAAAGCTGCTTGCCTTCCTGCAGAGAGGTGGGGCAATCCATGGTCATTGGTTGCTGGGTTTCAATGTCCTAGTGATCAGATTTGCATTGTCTTCATGGATTCTCCACTGATATGGGGTTGCCAGCCAGTCCCTTTCCAATGACCCATTTAGTTCCAGACAGCTAGGCCCCATTTAAACCCATGCCTTAGCCTGCCCCAAGAGCATACAATCCCTTTGCACTGTGACCAGGATCCCAGGGGTCCACACTGAGATCACTCAATTAGGGTAAACTGCAAAGATTGGGGCAGAAACTCCCCCAAACTGGTGGTTATTGTGATACTGGGGGGAGGGATAGCTCAGTGGTTTGAGCATTGGCCTGCTAAACCCAGGGTTGTGAGTTCAATCCTTGAGGGGGCCATTTGGGGATCTGGGGCAAAAATTGGGGATTGGTCCTGGTTTGAGCAGGGGGTTGGACTAGATGACCTACTAAGGTCCCTTCCAACCCTGATATTCTATGATTCTATGATACTCAGATCCACCAAGTCAGCCACAAAACAGCTTCCAGAATACCGTACTGATTGGAGCCAAAACACAGTTCCCTTAAAAGCAACCCAGCCTTTGAGGTACCTCTCTGACAGCCAAGTCAAATATGAAAGTTCTACCAATCCCAAAGGATTGGACACATTACCTCCCAGGTTAATGAATATTCCAGATCTTGCCCAAATAGACGCTTACAGCCAATTCTTAATAACTCAACTAGAATTTATGAAAAAAGAGAGTATTGGTTAAAAAAATCATTATCCATACAGACATGACTACAGTTCTGAGATCAGTTTCATAGCAGAGATGGTGAGCTTTGGAGTTGTAAAGAGTTCTTAGAATTAGTCCACGTGTTCAGTTCAAATAAATTTGGAGACCTCAATCTTGCAGCTCAATGCTTCCCCTGATAAAGCATAAGCGGATTTGAGACAAAAAGGATCAGGACCCAAGGGTCCTTTATAGAGTCCTCAGCTGAACAATAGGCAGTAATTCCGATTTTGAAGTAGACCTATTTCCTAAGCATCACCGGTAATTAGCTACACGGATTAACATCTTCCACTATTTGCAAGTGATCTGCTATATGCTACAATGAGAAATCAATACAGTGATGTCACTATATTTACAGTTCATTTAAATGTTAAGATCTCCTTTTGATCTCTGATTTAACAGAATACAGCATAGACCAGAACTGTTTGAGTACATTCTCAACCTTTAACAATATATACGTAAACACACAAAACCACAAACATTATCTACCAATATATCTCTAAAGGTTGAATCTGGGTCAATTAGCCTGAAAGCTGCTAAACCCTTTCTGCCATGTGTCACATCCACCCACTAGGTAACAATGCAAAGCAAGGCACACACAGGACTCATAAAAAATAGTACAGAAAATTATCCACTTTGTCACACTTCTATACCATCTCTTTAGGAGTGTTCCCCTGTCATGCTGCCTGGTATGGGACACGGCTAAGAGCACCAGTTTCAGGTCAGACTGCCAGAAAACAGGGGGTGACCCAAATTGGGGGAGGGTATATAAGATTTCACCAATGGGCAGTTCTTACCCATGGCCCAGCTCCAGTTTCTGGCCTCACCAGGGGGTGGGGCCTTGGTGGGAAGAGGAGGAGCAGGAGCAAGGTCACAGAGGGGGGGGGCTCTTGCATGTGTACCACAAACGGGGGTGACAGGACGAATGGGATGGGGTGAACACACAGGACACAGGAGGAGGGCGAAGGTGAAGAATCTGGAAAGGGGGGAAAGGCTTGACTGCTAGGCCAGGCTCCATTTGTGAATAGGGAGGGGCCTGGGGCTAGAGCTGGTAGTTGATCCTTGGCAGAACCAAGCAGAGGGTGGATGAGGGGAAAGCAGTGGATGTGCTATTTCTTGACTTTAGCAAAGCTTTTGATACAGTCTCCCACAGTGTTCTTGCCAGCAAGTTAAGGAAGTATGGGCTGGATGAATGCACGGTAAGGTGGATAGAAAACTGGCTGGATGGTCGTGCCCAATGGGTAGTGATCAATGGCTCCATGTCTAGTTGGCAGCCGGTATCAAGTGGAGTGCCCCAAGGGTCGGTGCTGGGGCCGGTTTTGTTCAATATCTTCATCAACGATCTGGAGGATGGTGTGGACTGCACCCTTAGCAAGTTTGCAGATGACACTAAACTGGGAGGAGTGGTTGATACGCTGGAGGGTAGGGACAGGATACAGAGGGACCTAGACAAATTAGAGGATTGGGCCAAAAGAAATCTGATGAGGTTCAACAAGGACAAGTGCAGAGTCCTGCACTTAGGGCGCAAGAATCCCATGCACTGCTACAGACTAGGGACCGAATGGCTGGGCAGCAGTTCTGCAGAAAAGGACCTAGGGGTTACGGTGGACGAAAAGCTGAATATGAGTCAACAGTGTGCCCTTGTTGCCAAGAAGGCTAACGGCATTTTGGGCTGTATAAGTAGGGGCATTTCCAGCAGATCGAGGGACGTGATTATTCCCCTCTATTCGGCACTGGTGAGGCCTCATTTGGAGTACTGTGTCCAGTTTTGGGCCCCACGCTACAAGAAGGATGTGGATAAATTGGAAAGAGTCCAACGGAGGGCAACAAAAATGATTAGGGGGCTCGAGCACATGACTTATGAGGAGAGGCTGAGGGAACTGGGATTGTTTAGCCTGCAGAAGAGAAGAATGAGGGGGGATTTGATAGCTGCTTTCAACTACCTGAAAGGGGGTTCCAAAGAGGATGGATCTAGACTGTTCTCAGTGGTAGAAGATGACAGAACAAGGAGTAATGGTCTCAAGTTGCAGAGGGGGAGGTTTAGGTTGGATATTAGGAAAACCTTTTTCACTAGTAGGGTGGTGAAGCACTGGAATGGGTTACCTAGGGAGGTGGTGGAATCTCCTTCCTTAGATGTTTTTAAGGTCAGGCTTGACAAAGCCCTGGCTGGGATGATCTAATTGGGTTTGGTCCTGCTTTGAGCAGGGGGTTGGACTAGATGACCTCCTGAGGTCCCTTCCAACCCTGAGATTCTATGATTCTATGATTCTATGAGGGCCCAGGACCATGCTGGCACAGGTTGACCATTGGGAAGAAGGTCTGGGTCCTGATTCTAGGTAGCCATTAGCTCAACTGCATCGGCTATTCAAATCAAAACTACAGTGCTGCCTGTCCAGCCTGATATTCTGGGCACCCCAACTTGGACGCAAGTGCTCCTGTGCACCTCCTAAGTCAGTAGGAGGTGAATTTTTCCCCCATCGTGGCCTCTGGTTCTTGAAAGTCACTGTCAGTTGATGATGATGGCTGCTGTTCTGTTGTGCTGGGGGACACGGTGTGTCTTGGGCGAGAACAACTGGGAGAAGTGCTGCCTGGGAAGATTTTAACAAAAGATTGCACCTGTTTCCTTTCTGCCTTGAGGGCTGCCCTGGGACCCTAGGACTCTCACAGGACTGACATGTGTCACTCCGGCCAACAGAGCAAAACTGCTCTCCTGGGATAGCAAGGGCAGAGGTGATGTGGGATGCAGAGAAGTATTGGCCATGGCAGCAAGCTGCCTTGGAACAGTGGCCAGTGGGACATGTGACTGTTGTGTCTGTGGTTTGGGCACTGGAGCATATGACCACACACCAATAAAGCCAGAACAAGCACGCTTCCCTGCTGTATGCCCCCTACCCTCCCTGCAGCAATCTGCTACAAGCCTGTCTTTGTCTCTCTCTGCAGCACTCTCCACTTTTTTTCAATCCCTCTATCTGCCTCCTTTGTCCTTCCACAACATTAACAGAGCCCGTCCCTTTCAGCTTGGGGGTCGATATACAGAGAACATGAAAAGATGGGGGTTGCCTTACCAACTCTAACGAGACAAATCAATTAAAGTAAACAAGAACAAATGGATATAAACTGGCCATCAGGAAGTTTAGACTTGAAATTAGACGAAGGTTTCTAACCATCAGAGGAGTGAAGTTCTGGAACAGCCTTCCAAGGGAAGCAGTGGGGGCAAAAGACCTATCTGGCTTCAAGATTAAGCTAGATACATTTATGGAGGGGTTGGTTTGATGGGATAACATGATCTTAGTCAAAGATCAATTAATTGCCATCAGTGGTAAATAGGACCAATGGTCAATGATGGGATGTTAGAAGTTACTACAGAGAACTTTTTCCTGGGTGTCTGGCTGGTGAGTCTTGCCCACATGCTCGGGGTTCAGCTGATCGCCATATTTGGGGTCGGGAAGGAATTTTCCTCCAGGGTAGATTGGCAGAGGCCCTGGAGGTTTTTTGCCTTCCTCTGCAGCATGGGGCATGGGTCACTTACTGGAGGATTCTCTGCATCTTGAAGTCTTTAAACCATGATTTGAGGACTTCAATAGCTGAGACATAGGTGAGAGGATTATTCCAGGAGTGGGTGGGTGAGATTTTTGTGGCCTGCATTGTGCAGGAGGTCAGACTAGATGATCATAATGGTGCCTTCTGACCTTAAAATCTAGAATTCATCTATCTATAAGTGGGCTATTATCAGCAGGAGGAAAAATCACTTTTATAGTGGTAATCAGGGTGGCCCATTTGAAACAGTTGACAAGAAGGCGTGAGTAACAGTAGGTGGAAAAATTATCATGTGGAAATAGTTTGTAGTTTGTGTAATGACCCATCCACTCTCAGTCTTTATTCAGGCCGAATTTGATGGTGTCCAGTTTGTAAATTAATTCCAGTTCTGCAGTTTCTCGTTGGAGTCTGTTTTTGAAGATTTTTGTTGAAGAATTGCCACTTTTTGGTATGTAATTAAGTGTTCAGGGAGGTTGAAGTGTTCTCTGACTGGTTTTTGAATGTTATAATTCTTGACGTCTGATTTGTGTCCATTTATTCGTTTGTGTAGAGACTGTTTGGTTTGGCCAATGTACATTGCAGAGGTGGGCCATCCAGATTACCACTATAAAAGTGATTTTTCCTCCTGCTGATAATAGCCCACTTTAATTGATTTGTCTCATTAGAGTTGGTAAGGGAACCCCATTTTTTCATGTTCTCTGTATGTATATATATCTTCCTACTGTATTTTCCACTCCATGCATCTGATGAAGTGGGTTTTAGCCCACGAAAGCTTATGCCCAAATAAATTTGTTAGTCTCTAAAATGCCACAAGTACTCCTCGTTCTTTTTGCTGATACAGACTAACACAGCTACCACTCTGAAGCCTACTCAAAGGAAAGATATTAGTAACTTTGTTATACAACAATTGAAAAAATTGTAGAAAAATCTACAATTACTTTCTATCATTTAGGCTACTTACTATTTGCAGTTCACCAAGCTCGGAACAGATCATTTAATTTTAGGAAACATCCTAACAGCCCTTTCTTATCTTAATCACCCATTAATCACTCTCTTTGTAAACCAAATTTTGATTCCCTGCCTCAGGGGCTCAAACTGGGAGCAGTCTCTTGTCTCCTCTGCGGAACTCCTTATATTGCAAACTAAGGCTACCTGCCCCAGGTTTGCCTTTGGGAGGGTGTTGGGAGGGGAAAATCCCGCCCACACCCCACCCAAAATTTGACCCTGCCCCTATTTTATTTCTAAAATCTAGTTTTGCTGCATACAACATTAAGTTACACAATAAAATTATTACAATAATACATGTGTGTGTACTTACATTATTATTAAAAATATGGGATTTGTATAAACACACCCACCCCCTCCCTCTGAAATAGGTTGGGCTTGTTTTGAAAGGCCATGCCACTTTTTGTGTATGTATGAGACTGGGCCACATTCCAGCTGTGGGGAGGCAGCCAGGACACTAAACTGCTGAAAAAAGCAGTGTGGACCTGGGAGAACAGTTTTAGTCTCTGTGGGGAAATGACCCAAAGCAAGGATTTGGAATAGAAAACTACTTGAAAGTAGCATGAGAATAAGCTAGACAATTCAGCTTTGTCCTTTGCACTGAACTGGTACAGGTTTGGGGAGGACCAGAGGGAAATCTGATGTTAATTTAAGGTATTTAAACTTCATTTAAATGTAACATTGAACAAAATCCAGAAGCCACTAGGACGCCTTCTGAATCTAAGCATGCTGTGCAAGCCCTCCCCCACTTCCCAGCACAGAGAAGAGTCCCGCCCTTTGTGCCTGGTAGGGTTAGTTTCAGTTTCCTTTATGCGTCTAGGTGAGAGGAGAAAGGAGTCAAAGGTCAGTACCAGTCTGCAGGGAAGAAGGACCACATGCCTTAGGAGCGCATGCGTGGGGCCAGATTATAGAAGGAAAATTGAAGAATGACTTGGTTATTTTAGTGGTTTGTGATCTTTAAGGCGATGGAATGAAAAGTGGAAGGTGAGGTTCCTGTCTGAAGTTGCAACTGAACGCACAATCTGCACTTCCCTCTGTGTGTGTACTTCAGCTGAGGGTTTGGAAGGAGAATCCCAGCGGCATTTCAGACAGAAACATGTTTTAAGGAAAGGAGCATGTACTGGAGGTGTCTAACAGTGAAGAAAGTGAGACACTCAGAGGTTTTGTTATCCATGTTCCCTGCAGTTTTTTTCTTCCGTTTTCTCATTAGTTCTGCATTTTCAACCTTATTTTTCTCTGAATTTCCCATTCCTTTTCCTGGCACTTTGCTTTGGGAAAATCTGTTTTTTCTGTTTAACTTGTAAAAAATGTATAATCAGTAATTGAATTTCTTCGGGTATGTTTTGCATGTCTGTCTGTGTTCTATGTTCACGTGTGTGTTTGACATGCATGAAGCTGCTGTGATTTGTCAGACAGGAGACTGGTTTGTTGAAGCAGAGCTGGTCCATGAGACCAAGGGCAGATCAGATCAGATCTTCTAGGACCAGGGAGCAAGGTGGGTTTAAGGGGCTGGCTTAGATTCTCTTTAGGAGAGCTGGCCAAAAAACAGAATTTCTGTCCTGCGGAAAATTGGAAGGTTTTGGAAGTATTTCAGTCCAATGCAGGACAAAGAATAGAACCTCACAACATTTTCTGTGGGAGAGAAATTAAAAAAAAATCTGTTTTGGGAGAATGAAAATTGATTTTTTTGTCTTGCTGGCAAAGTGACAGACTGAAAATATCCTGCAATATCCTGAACAAACTTTATGGAAGTCACATAAACTCTACTGAATTAAGTTAAACCTTTTTGAATTAGGGTTAATACCTTTCAGGTACATTGTGGGTGTGTTGTTGTGGCATTGTATGTACCTTCTCTGGTAGGGAAGGGGGCTGTTAATGAACCTTCTCCATTATCAGCTTTTGAAGCCTGTCCTTCTCCAGAGAGAGACACAAATACTGGTTCAAACTGGATTCTCCAGAGACCAGCAGACAAAGAAAAGACTTTTGAATGAAGAGAGAGAGTTTAAAATGACTCTGGGCCTTCTTCCTGATCCAGCAAATGGACAGGACACCTGGTCCATGGAGGGTTCCAATCCTTAGTGTAGGATTGAGAGGACTTGGCTACTGAGGCCTCATAAGAGAGACAGGGAAGAACAGACAGCTTGTTCTGAGCTGAAGCTCTGATGAACTTGTAGCCACAAGGAAGCCCATGTGATGAGAGCGTTGAAAGACTGTTTCTGCGAGGGTCCCTGTTAGAGGTGGGGTGATCTTTCTCCGGTAAGCTTATTAGCATTAGGTTCTTTTATTGTTTTTAATGTTTTCTCTGTAATGCTCTTTACCTTAAGAAGAAAGTAGGCTGGCTTAGAAAGAACTGTCTGGTGTCTTATATCTGTAGCAATTAAAGCTGTTATCAGTCTCTGAAGAGAAAGCAAGCAGGTCTGATGAGGCAGCCTGTCTGTGCTGGGACATACACAGTAAAGGCAGGAAACTGTGAAGCCTGGAAAAAACCCAGTCAGAAGGCAACAGCTGAAGAGCTGGAAACTTGACCGTGAATGCTCTTGTTACTCCTGGGGGAATTCTGCACCACTGCACACATGCGGAATTCATGTCCCCTGCAGATTTCTTTGCATCCCTGCAGCAAAATGACTTTTGATGGGGAAACAAAGGGAAGCCGCAAGAGCAGCCACCCACCCCTTCCCAGTAGTGGTGGTGCATCATTTTGGGCACCCAGAGAAGCTGGCGGCGAGGTAAAACACTGCGGGAGGGGGAGACCAGTGCTGAGTATGATCTGATCGGTGGCTCCTACCCTGCGCTGGGCTCAGCTGCTAGTCCTTGCTGGTCTGGAGTAGGGGAGGATGGGACTTCCTCTTCCCCTGCAAGGAGCGGCTGGGTCTGGGTCAGACCCACCCCTAGAAACCTCTCCTGGCTGCAGGAAGCTTCACAATCCCATCCCCCCATTTCCTGCCCCTATCGCTCCCCAATGCCAAACCCCCATGCATCTGGACCCTTGTCGTGCCTCACTCCCCCACACCCATAACACCCCTCACTGAGCCCCCTGCATCCAAACCCACACACTGCCAAGCCTCACCGACCGCACCCAGCCCCCACACCAAGACGCACCCCCTCTTCATCTGGACCCCCACTGAGCTCCTCCCCCCTGCATCCAGACACACCCTTGCACCCAGACCACCCTGATGAGCCCCCCGCACCCAGACCGTCCAGCTAAACCCCAACCACCATCACCTGGACCCCCCTCAACAAGCCCCAGTGTATCCAGATTCCTCCCGCACCCAGACCCGCCACCAACCCACCCACACCTAGATTGTCCCACACAGAATCCTCTCACCCCACACCAGGATACCCCCACATTAAGCCCCTCAACACTTGCATCCTGTTAGGGACAGAGTCTTGTGCCTGCGAGACTCTGTCCCTCTTGCTCACTATATTGGTGTGCCTGGCACAGAGGGGCAGGGCCTCTGGGTGTTTCTGTGGCAGGCCTGGCCCTTGTGCTGTGTCAGGGTTGGGTGCAGCCTCACTGCTGAGTCCATGTCCCAGGGGTGTGGGGGTTGTAGAGTGATGTCCCAACTCCGTGCAGCCAGTGGCCTGTGCTCCCCACTGCCATGCTGGAGCTGCCACATTTATTTATTGACAAATAAAATATGCAGGATTTTAAAATATTGTGTGCAGAATTTTTAATTTTTTGGTGCAGAATTCCTTCAGGAGTACCTTGTTGAACCACTCTGGAAATACAGCTGCAGTTGCCCTGAACTGTGCCTGGAAATTGACAATAGCCTTCCAAGTTGACTGCCAGATGCTGAGCTCCCTGGCTCTCCACCTTCCTACCTCTCAACCTCCCTCCCAGCCCAGCTCTGGCTCCCCAGCTGCCTCCTGGAAGGCTCCTGTCAATTTCACTTTCTCCCTGCAGTGGGGCAGCCAGGGTTTGGTTGTTTCAATTTTCCTGAGGAAAAACCTTTTTTTGTTCCCCAACAAAATTGAATTTTTGCTCCAGAAAATTATTGATTTTGTGAAAAGACCATTTTCCTTTGGAAAATCATTCGGATGGACAATTCCCGGCCAGCTCTGATCTGTAGGGGGTGCCTGTCCAGGTAGCCAGTCTCCTGTAGCGTGACTGAGAAAGGGATGGGAAGATGGCAGGCAGGATGGTATGGGCTGGGGAACAGGATTCCTTCTCTCCCCCTCTATGAAGGTGTGGGGGGGGGCAGTCAGACTAGGTGGTCACCCTCAGAGGCGATAGGAGTGGAAATGCCCAATCTCCCCCCACAAGAAACTCCAAGGGTGAGTTCTTAGAGGTGGGAGGTGTTATTGGTGAGGGGATATGAGGAAAATGGGGGATGCATCATAGGGACAGGTGGGTGTATGTGGCTGGATGTTTGTGTTGGGAGAATGAGCTTCATTTGCTAAGAGGCAAGAAGGGCAGTTGCCCCCTTCCAGCCTTGGTTTGGCCCCCCTACTTTTCATGGGTCTATATGCTTTATACCCCCCCACCTAACTTCTCAAAGATATAATATAATATAATCACATGTACTGTTTGCTGACACACCTTTGTCCCCTCTAGAACTGTTCTGAAATGACATTGCTGTAGCACTTAAGATTATAGAATATCAGGGCTGGAAGGGAGCTTAGGAGGCCATTGAATTTAACCCCCTGCTCAAAGGAGGGCTAATTCCCAATTTTTTGCTCTAGATCCTTAAATTGCCCCCTTAAGGATTGAGCTCATAACCCTAGGTTTAGCAGGCCAATGCTCAAACCACTGAGCTATCCGTTCCCCACTGCTGTACAATGCAGTAGCTGTGTTGATGGGAGATCATGGCTCCCTTCACACAGCGTTGTCTACACAGGGGGTTAGGTCGGTATAATGACGTTGCTCAGGGGTGTGGATTTTATACCAATTTTGGTTTATAGTTGAGACCTTGAGGTCAATGGCAATTGGGACAAATTACAACATGGTTTTACAAAAGGTAGATAGTGCCAAACCAACTTGATCTCCTTCTTTGAGAAAGTAACAGATTTTTTAGATAAAGGAAACGCAGTGGATCTAATCTACCTTGATTTCAGTAAGGCATTTGATACCACATGAGGAATTATTGGTTACATTGGAAAAGATGGGGATCAATATGAAAATTGAGAGGTGGATAAGGAACTGGTTAAAGGGGAGACTACAGCGAGTCATACTGAAAGGTGAACTGTCAGGTTGGAGGGAGGTTACTAGTGGAGTTCCTCAAGGTTCAGTTTTGGGACCAATTTTATTTAATCTTTTTATTACTGACCTCGGCACCAAAAGTGGGAGTGTGCTAATAAAGTCTGCGGATGACACAAAGTTGGGAGGTATTGCCAATTCAGAAAAGGATCGGGATATCCTACAGGAAGATCTGGATGACCTTGTAAACTGGAGTAATAGTAATAGGATGAAATTGAATAGTGAGAAGTGTAAGGTTCTGCATTTAGGGATTAATAACAAGAATTTTAGTTATAAGCTGGGGACGCATCAGTTGGAAGTAACGGAAGAGGAGAAGGACCTCGGAGTCCTGGTTGATCACAGGATGACTATGAGTTGCCAATGTGATGTGGCTGTGAAAAAAGCTAATGCGGTCTTGGGATGCATTAGGCGAGGTATTTCTAGTAGAGATAAGGAGGTGTTAGTACCGTTATACAAGGCATTGGTAAGACCTCATTTGGAATACTGTGTGCAGTTCTGGTCTCCCATGTTTAAGAAGGATGAATTCAAACTGGAACAGGTATAAAGAAGGGCCACTAGGATGATCCAAGGAATGGAAAACCTGTCGTATGAAAGGAGACTCAAGGAGCTTGGTTTGTTTACCTTAACCAAAAGAAGGCTGAGGGGAGATATGATTGCTCTCTTTAAATATATCAGAGGGATAAATACCAGGGAGGGAGAGGAATTATTTCAGCTCAGTACCAATGTGGACACAAGAACAAATGAATATAAACTGGCCATCAGGAAGTTTAGACTTGAAATTAGACGAAGGTTTCTAAGCATCAGAGGAGTGAAGTTCTGGAACAGCCTTCCAAGGGAAGCAGTGCGGGCAAAAGACCTATCTGGCTTCAAGATTAAGCTAGATAAGTTTATGGAGGGGATGGTTTGATGGGATAATATGATCTTAGTCAAAGGTCAATTAATTGCCATCAGTGGTAAATAAGACCAATGGTCAATGATGGGATGTTAGAAGTTACTACAGAGAACTTTTTCCTGGGTGTCTGGCTGGTGAGTCTTGCCCACATGCTCAGGGTTCAGCTGATCGCCATATTTGGGGTCGGGAAGGAATTTTCCTCCAGGGTAGATTGGTAGAGGCCCTGGAGGTTTTTTGCCTTCCTCTGCAGCATGGGGCACGGGTCACTTACCGGAGGATTCTCTGCATCTTGAAGTCTTTAAACCGTGATTTGAGGACTTCAATAGCTGAGACATAGGTGAGAGGATTATTCCAGGAGTGGGTGGGTGAGATTCTGTGGCCTGCATTGTGCAGGAGGTCAGACTAGATGATCATAATGGTCCCTTCTGACCTTAAAGTCTATGAGTCTATGAGTCTAGGGGTGTGGATTTTATACCAATTTTGGTTTATAGTTGAGACCTGGCATTAGGAAAAAAAACCAGCCATGCTTTCTTTGAGCCCCGTAAACAAGCAAAAAGGGCATGAGACCAATTTTTATAATCCTTTGA